>CAHIKZ030000539.1:380000-410000 GCA_903632075.3 Acanthosepion pharaonis | reverse complement strand
TAAAATGGATATCACATGTCGCTTGAAGAGAAAATGACTTAATCAAGATGTTGACATTCCACACTACTTCAAATAAAAGGTTTGGAAGGAAACCACCATCAATACTGGAAAGAGAGATAAAAGCTACTGGGCTTGAGAAGAGAAAATAATGCCATAATCAAGATGTTGACATTCCACACTACATCAAATAAAAGGTTTGGAAGGAAACCTCCATCAATACTGGAAAGAGAGATAAAAGCTACTGGGCTTGAGAAGAGAAAATAATGCCATAATCAAGATGTTGACATTCCACACTATTCAAATAAAAGGTTTGGAAGGAAACCTCCATCAATACTGGAAAGAAAAAAGTTTGGAAAGAAAAATAATGCCATAATCAAGATGTTGACATCCACACTACTGGAATAAAAGGTTTGGAGAAAGAGATAAAAGCTACTGGGCTTGAGAAGAGAAAATAATGCCATAATCAAGATGTTGACATTCCACACTACTTCAAATAAAAGGTTTGGAAGGAAACCTCCATCAATACTGGAAAGAGAGATAAAAGCTACTGGGCTTGAGAAGAGAAAATAATGCCATAATCAAGATGTTGACATTCCACACTACTTCAAATAAAAGGTTTGGAAGGAAACCTCCATCAATACTGGAAAGAGAGATAAAAGCTACTGGGCTTGAGAAGAGAAAATAATGCCATAATCAAGATGTTGACATTCCACACTACTTCAAAGAAAACGTTTGGAAGGAAACCTCCATCAATACTGGAAAGACTGATAACAGCTACTGGGCTTGAGAAGAGAAAATAATGCCATAATCAAGATGTTGACATTGCACACTACTTCAAATAAAAGGTTTGGAAGGAAACCCCCATCAATACTGAAAAGAGCGATAACAGCTACTGGGTTTGAGAAGAGAAAATAATGACATAATCAAGATGTTGACATTCCACACTACTTCAAACAAAAGGTTAGGAAGGAAACCGCCATCAATACTGGAAAGAGTGATAACAGCTACTGGGCTTGAGAAGAGAAAATAATGCCATAATCAAGATGTTGACATTCCACACTACTTCAAACAAAAGGTTAGGAAGGAAACCCCCCATCAATAATGGAAAGAGTGATAACAGCTACTGGACTTGAGAAACTTGTTTTCAGTCAATGAATACATTTTCCTCATAAGGAAACAGCTAATCTTACCATTACCAATCAGTAAGATGTTGTCCTGATGATAACCTGTGAATTCAGTCCGCAGTACTTGAAGCATTCATGTGACTCTGAGCTGGGATAAGCTAAACTTAGTAAAAATCTGTCTTGGTTACTTGTAGCAGTGTAATGGTTAATGAACTACTCTTACAGACTGATTAAAGATTTTCTTCAGTGCAGATTTGACTGGTGTGACCATGTAGATACCAATATTTACTAAGTTTAGCACAATGTGTGGGAGCACTCAGTGAGAATCAAACTGACTTTATTAGAAATTAAATACTAATAACTAACTTGGTTTTAGAGATACACATAGAAAATTGATTTTATGTGTTATATTTACTCTTTTCTCAAAGATGATTCCAATTGAGTGAATTTTGGTTAATTTGTTGTAAGCCCAAATTATCCTTTGGCAAGAGTATTGGTAAATATTTGGCAGAGTCTGAAATTTTAGTCAAAAAGTAGTTTCTGGGAGGTTAAATTGATATGCAATCATAATGGTTTGTCTGGGTTAAGGCACTGTATTCCTCATGGAAAGCAAATAACTTTCAGCCTGTGCAACCTGTTCAAAATTGTAAGAAAGAATAAAACATTTAATTCCAGAATACAAATTGAAATATTAGGTTTGTGCTGAAAATTCCAAAACTCTTTATTAAAAAATAGTTTTCTACTATTAAGCAATTAGTTTTCCAAATAAGGCTCAGGGAACATTTATATGTATCTATTAATGGAACGATTTAGAATTCTCCTTCTTGGCATGTATGCTGACAATACAACCATTTACTCTTGTCTCAATAATAAGTTCGATAAAGTTAAATTGGTATGTGATCTAAAAAATTTACCTACAGTTTGTTGTTAAATGGAGTAAGGAATGGCTTGTTAATTTTAATACCTCCAAAATGAAACTTTTATTAATCATATGAATGATCCCTTCCTCTCTTCCATCTTGGGTATAACAATGAACTATATCCAGCAACAAGGCCTTGGGTCAGAAAGTTGGAGATTTTGAGGAGCCTGGAATTACCTCTTGATTGCTGATGTTCCCAGGTCTACCCTAGTGTCCTGGGTATGATGATAAACTACATCTGCGTCCTGGGTAAGACAATAAACAGTGTCCAACAGCAAGGCCTCTGATAATACATTTTTGAAAAAGTTATATTACCAGCTATACGTTTTTTGAATAAATTATATTACCAGCTATACGTTTTTGAAAAAAATAATATATTTTTGAGGAAAAAATATTAACAGAAACAGATTGACAAAACAAAATATTACCAGGAAAAAAAAAAAAAATTATCGGCATTAAATGACCCATTGAGGTTAATATGCTGTAAACCAAACCAAGTCCACCCTAACCCAAGGTGGTAGCCCCTTTTAGGGTCCTGACTATGGACAAATAATGAACTCCCAAACAAAAACAAAACACTATGAAAATATAAAAATATATTTTTATAGTAAAAATATTAGCAGTATATTTTTATATAAAAAAAATTACCAACAATACTTATTTATAGCAGAATTACCAACAATACATTTTATCTGCAGTTGTAGCCATAAAATTGTGTTCAAAATGTTTAGATTTCAGCATTAATAACCTTTAGAGGTTGATGTGCAGCTATACAAAGTCAACCAATCTTCCTGCCTTCAATTAGCATGACTGATGCTAACCTCCATGATAGTAACTCAATGTGCCTTCATGGTCTAAAATTCTTGTCTGATATGAAGTGGAAAGTTTATATTGAATCCTTTACTAGAACTGCTGTTAAGAAAGTCAGTTCATTGTGTCATGTTAGAAAAATTTTCTCTCCAGAATCTGTTTTGCATAACACTAATACATAAGCATGATGTAAAAAAAATATACAGTGGAAGTGTTGAGGTCAAAAAAAAATTATTATCAGCAATACATTCTTTTTGTAAAAAAGAAAATTAGTACTCGCAATACATCTTTGAAAAAAAAAAAAAAAAAATTACCAGCAATAGATTTGACTCTCGACATTCCAAATTATATCACCTGCAGAAGGCTGGAGCATACAGCGGACGAAATATGAATATGACAAAGATGAGGACAACAGTTTGAACAATGTAAATAGCTACCTATTTCTATTAAAAAAAAATTTCCATCTTTTTTTTTTTTTTTTTTTTTTAGTATGAGTAAACACATATTATCCTTCACTAATAGCGTATCTCAGAGTTTCATGCACAAAACAATTTTATATATATATATATATATATATATATATATATATATATATAGACAATCGCAAATAGCGTGAAACCCAAGGTTACAAACTCACATCAATCCAACTATATATATATATATATATAGAGAGAGAGAGAGACAAATAGCAAACCCAAGGTTACAAACTAGTCAAAACTATATATATAAACTCACATCAATCCAACTATATATATTATATATATATATATATATATATTGTCTCTTGTTAGTTTTCGTTTATTGGATAATTAAAAAGCACACTATATCTTGACCTACCAACTATGGTAATTGGAGGAAACCTATTTTTTTTGTTTTGTTTTTGGTTTTCTCTACAGGTGAGCAAACAATGTCCACTGGTTAATTGTTACTGTGGTCTTTTCAACGCTGAATAATCAGAGATAAAGGTATTGTTCACTTACAAGTTTAGTTTGTATACTTTCTAATAATTTCTTGGCATTTGTATCTTCTTGTTCGGTGTGGCTTTTAGCTTTTTACAGCTTAATTCTTTTATTTGCTGCGTAATTTATTTTTCTGGCCCAATATGAAAATCGTAAAGAATATGAGACCTGGTAAATACTAAGAACTCATAATCTGTCAAGAAATTGAGATTTTTCTTACAATGGTGCCGCAGAGTGAAAGAATTTGATCACATAATTCTGCTTCATGGCTCTTCATCATGTCTTGTAAGGTGAGTTCTTTTACCAATGCCATTTTGAAATTCCTAAAAGTTTGTATATTTCATCAACACCTGTTTGCCCAACTTAGGTATCAATATGCACTGGTACGGGCAGACATATTTTGGAAAACTTGGACCTTTATGCCTGCAAAAAAAACAAAAACAACAATGTCAAAAAGGACAGGTTTTTCCCTTGACACCACTATTATTTTAACTACTATCCATCTTCAGTAATAGTTGTTGATTTAAAAAGCGATGATTAGAATTATAATATAACCTAAGTGTATGAGAAAAGCGAATTTATACATTTTTTTCTTCTTGAGAATTTCCAACAAAAATATTAAACACTATTAGATTGTTTACTTACAAGAATTGTTTTATATTTACAACATTTTAAAAACTAATACAGTAATATTTATCATTTACCAATTTATAAAGAAATATGAAAATTTTATATTCATAAATTTATAAACATTTACTAGATTATTAAAACATGTGAAACAACTCAGTATCTGTCTATATTTCTGAGATGAGGTATTATGTACATTATTTACATTATTCAGACTATTGTCCTCATCTTTGTAGCCATATTTATTATAACGTTACGACCCTTCAGTATCTGTCTATATTTCTGACATGAGGTATTATGTACACTATTTACATTATTTGGACTATTGTCCTCATCTTTGTCGCCAGATTTATTACAACGTTTTGGCTATTGTACACTCCAGCCTTCTTTAGGTGGTTGGAATGTCGAACTGAATGCTTTATTTCGCTCACTGGGGTAGACTATTCTAGTTCCACATGCCATGTTTAATAGATGTCAGTTATCAGTTATCTCCTGTTAATTTCCCTCTGAAAGTTCTCCACTGCCTTAACCAGGTATTGAACTCACACTCTTTTGCCAACCCTTCCACTAAAAACTATAATAAATAGTATTTATTTTTAGTGTCAATTCAAGGAAAATGCATAAATTTATTGTCATATTTTTAGGTTTTATTACAATTGTAATCACTGATTTTTAAAAGAATAAACATTGCTGAGAAGTGAAGGTTAAAATAAAAATGGTGACAAGGGAAAAACTGTCCTTTTGACACTGCATTTTTTTATGTTGACTTGAAGGTTCAAGTTTGCTCAAACATTTTACTTATGCTCACCCTATACAAGGCTCAAGTGCCACTCAAAGTAGAGGATTGATGAAAGAGGTTGATGTACGAGTGGTAAGAAATGCATTTTATGAAGATATTGCCAGGAAAGCATCCTCTCATATTTTCTGGGAATAAGCTGTCCAAGAAGAACTTCTTCCTTACTAATGGAATTCAAAGGGAATGGGGATAGTTTGTTTCAGCGTATGTGGCATGGGAGGTTTTAGTTGTGAGGGTTAGAGCTGGTGGAACTAAGGAATGCTCATAAAGATATTTTTCCATGGGAATAGTGGTAGAATAGCAAGAGGCTTGCACTGGAAAAGTGACTAAGATTCTTTTAACCTAAGTAAATGAGAAGGTATTTTCTTCTTATTGGTTGGGTATCTGCCAACGAAGAGGGATGGAAAACTCTGCAACAAGCAGAGCACATACAAGACTTCCACATAGGAACACCATACTGCTGAGACACTGGAAACACAAACAACGAATTTGAACCAATGCTGGGTAACACAAACAAAAATTCTTGGTAACGCTGGGCAATCCCATTGTGTAGTCAATGCAGCATACTGCTAAACTCTGCCTCTTCCAGAAAATGTGCTTGCTTTTATAGAGCCTAAAACTTAAGTGGTTGGCTAACAAAAGAATCATTTGCATACCTGATGTAATAGAATAACCTGTCACCTCCATCAGTGATTACACCATAGGTAGTAACTACCTATAAGTAGCTGTAAGTCAACAGAGACTAGTTGAGATCTGTTCCAGTTGAACAGTCGAACACTCTGCCTCTGAGCAGAGAGGAACCCAGACGAGGCTCCGCCGAAAGCAGTCTCATTTGGGGAGGTAGACTGCTCCTGAACCCGTTTATACGGGTTCAAAAGGGAATATTTTTGGCCAATCCTACGGGCTCGGAGAACCCACGCTAAACCGGCCTTGTGCCACATGTAACCCTCGTAGGGTGGGATAGCTAAATATACTAGCTGGGATCTGTTTCAGCTGAACAGTCGAACTCTCTGCCTTCGGGCAGAGAGGAACCTGGATGAAGCTCCGCCGAAGAGCAGAGTCTCATTTGGGGAGGTAGACTGACCCTGAACCCATTTATGTGGGTTCAAAAAGGGAATATTTTTGGCTGAGCTTATGGACTTGGAGAACCCATGTTAAACTGGTCTTGTGCCACATGCAACCCTCTTGGTGGGGGTAGCTAAATATACTAGCTGGGATCTGTTGAGTACGATTCGGATTTACGTGAGAACTACTGACCTTCCAATAATAGCCCTCGCTACTGGATTAACTTGCGATGACCTTGTGCATAACTCTTAACTTTATTCTTATTGTACTGGTTTTTTGCAATAAACCTTTACTTATTTTATCCACCTTGGTTTTCAAGTATATATTAGCACAAAATATAACAATGCCTAACACCAGCTCACTGTCTCGACTATCTTGTGGGGAAACTGGTAAATATTTTTTTTTATAACCAGACATTCCTGGTTTGCACAGGTGCTTGTTCTCACAGGGGAGCCACGTGCTTTCTGCAGGGACAACACACTAAACGCCCTCTCTTTGACTGGCAAGGATGAGTACTGTCATCAGTAGTAATTGGCAGCTCCATTTGCATTTTGCTTCCATTAGAAAATGTTTTAAATTATATATAACCTGAAACTCACAATGAAATCAGGGCAAATCACTGATGACTTGCTTCAACACATCTTTAGGATGTATTTTTCAATTCAACTTATAACTTAGACTGTCCACAATTTCTTTATGTACCATGTTCCTTTGGAACTTACTGTAACTCATAGCTCAAATCGACATTTGAATCTTTGTCCCGCATTCTCTCTACTCTGCTTTCTATTCACACAAACTCATTAGGTAGGTTATTCAATGTTTCACTCTGCTCTTACTTTAATATGCCTTGTGAGTGTTAAATTTTCCAAGCCCTCTTTGTGTCTCAGAAACTTTTCTGATGTTAAGTATAAATGCCTTTCTAGCATCCATTTCTTTAAAACTTCCCTATTGTTCACATGTTCTGTCCATAGTATGCTAAGTATCATTCTGTAGAAACACAGCTTTTTTGCTTCAAGTCACCTCTTCATGTGAGGAAATTGTCCAGCATTCACTGCCATTGAGGAAGATAAATGCAACAGTTCAGCACACTTTTGTTTGTTTCTAACAAAATTTTCTTATTTCTTAATATTCTGCTTAGTTTCAGAAAGGCATCTTTCACTTTCTATATACCTTTAAATTTTGTTGTTGCTATTCGAATGTTGTCCATGATATTTGCTTTAAACATTTGATTTAATTTTGAAAATGAATTTAATCTTGATTTATATTTCTATAGGGTTTTGCTAATGTTGATCTTTCTAAGACTTCTGCATAAAGATTATCTTCATTTTTTTTACTTTTGAGTTTTTACAGCAAGCTGACGGATTCTGTTTGCTTCCTTATTGATTCTAGATCGCTCACATTATATTTATAACTCAGCACTTTGGCCAGTCATCTCAGTGTGACACCTAAGTTACATTCATTTTTTTTTCTCTTTATTTATTTATTTTTTCCTGATAAAGGATCTAAATAATTCTAGATACAATTTTCATTAAAAAATGACTTCATAGATTAAATGAGTAATAAAAAGTCAAGTGCTACATGTGATACATGTGTACACCTATGACACGACCTTCATCCAAGCTTTTCACCAACTGGCCAATGATCACCCCACATTGCATTCCATTTCTTCATCTCATCGGTGTTCACCAAAAACTGAGAAAGGACACAATGCATGCTCACAAGTTAGCATGATAAAAGATAAATGCCACATTGAGAAATAAGAATGCAAATCCTGTTTCCCATATTATAGATAGATGTTTTATTCAGGGCTTTGTTTGCATGTCTGGGGCGTAGGTAAGTGTGTTGAAGCAGCCTGTCAGGGATTCACCAGGCAAATGAACGTACACATTCTGGAAGAAATACCATGGGCTTATACTGAGCTCCATGGAAGAACACAGCACAGGTGAGAGAGGCCAATCCAACAACAACAGCAAAGCATTAGTTTCATGGTGGTCATGAGTTCAATTCTTCTGCAGGGTAATACATAAGTAAATAGAACAATTACAAGGTGATACTTGGGTCAACTTCTGCTATGTCAGTTCTTCCCCCTACCAATTCCTCACCCATCTACTCATCCTGACATGGTGGCTAGCAATATGAATGGGAGGATTTTGGAAGCGTGGGGTGGATCCATTCATCTCCCAGCAAGTCCAAACCAAATCCCAAGCTGAACTGTTAATATAGACCAGCATGTGGACATAACCTATTTCTGGTTTTGTTGATCTAAAACCTCTTTACTTCCTATTCCCACTCAGTTAAAGTGCATGCCACTTAGAAGACCAAACTTCAAAAGGAACCATCTGTTGGTCTATCAAACAGATGAATTCATACCTTTGCCAAGGGTAATTGTGTGTAAATAAATGTAACAAACCCAAACTGGAATTCAAACTTGACTCACTGACTTTTCATTCCAAGCCATTTTTTATTACATCACACTGCACATTCTTAACAAATAAAAACAGATTTCAAGGTTTAAAGTTTTAACAAAAAAAGAAAACAAGAACGTCTTATCATTTATTAATATATCTTGTGTATGCAACTTTCATAGTGCTCCAATTTTATATATATATATATATATATATATATATATATATATATATATATATATATGACTCTCCTGTCGGATTCGATGTATGAGGTTCAAGCAGATCAGTTTCAGAAACCGACAACTCGACACGGCACATGAGATTTGATTATAGGAGTGAAGGTTTCGTGCAGAACCATCCACACTTTTTGAAGGGCCGAATACAGAGACCTGGTGCACTAAATGCCACAAGGTTCCTCAAACGACCCTCTGCAGGTTTTGAATTCAGAGTTGCCCTTCTAAACCAGTTGCCATCCAAGGTTATAGAACCTAGTCTGTCCTGCTATTTACCCATAGCTGGAAGGAGAAGAATAGGATTCACACCTTTCCCAAGGGTATTAGCACGTAAGTGAATGTAACGGATCCGAGTGGAATTCGAACTTGGCTCTGCAATTCCTCAATCCAAGCCGCTATCCATCCATATATATATATATATATATATATATATATATATATATATATATATATATATAAAAAATATAGTCTTAAGGTATGCTATATTTATGGAATAAAGTGCTCAATATCAGAGATAGAGTGTAAATATATAAAAGTGAACATAGAAGTCAACATAGAATATATAAAAGTGAACATAGAAGTCAACACTTAGAGGCGACAGTCTGTTTCATGCTATATGCAATCGTCAGGCCACATATGCTGTTATTTTTCTTGGCTATTTAAATAAACAAACGACTTCCGGCAAAATAACCGCCGTAATAGAATACCCACAATGCACCACTAACCCGTATATATATATCTAAATAGCCGAGAAAAATAACAGCATATGTGGCCTGACGATTGTATATAGAATGAAACAGACTGTCGCCTCTAAGTGTTGACTTCTATGTTCACTTTATATATATATATATATATATATATATATATATATATATATATATATATAATAATATATTACTCTACTTTGTATTCAGCAATTTTCAAAAGTAAATGAACAGCAGATTTTTGCTCCATCTGTTCTTTTTCTCATTTGTAGGTGGCAACTGGGTTTCATGCTTGAATACAATTTATAATAATAAAACAATCATAATAAACAATAAATAATCAAGTAATGAATAATGAGTTATAATAATCTAGAATAACTTGAAATATCAGAATTATTACCTACCCAATAACAATTACGATAATATAATAGACCTTGCTACCCATAATGCACCATTGTCCAGCATATATAAATAATCAAGCCAAAACACACATGGCCTGAAGATTGCAGTCAAGGATGAAATGGACTGTCACTGCTCGGTGTTGACCTCAGTGTCCATATTTAGAATATATTCTTGATATTGAGCACTTTCTCCCATAAATACAGCATACCTTAAAACTATATTTTTATCCTATATAAATATTAAAAGTATTAACTACATTTACTAGCCTGAATGTCCAAGTAATTTTGTAGAAAATATGTGTCCTCCAACAGGAATTGAACCTATATCCTACACAGAACTGTCATATAACTTGATATGCTGTACCATTTAGCTATATAAGGTGGGCTCTGTGGGTGTTGAACAAACACAAATGTGTCTGAATAAGTGTCTGCAGCAGGAATTGGATTGCTAGCTAGCCATTGCACACACACACACATATATATATATATATATATATATATATATATATATATATATTCTGTAAATAAATATAAAGCAAATTCTGTCACACTAGCTTTACATAGATATATTATACCTTTAGGGAATCCAGATGACCTTGGGATTGAAAATCTGTCCTTCATCTGCTGCTTGAACTTCCAGCATTGGGATTTGTATCTGGATGAGTTGGGAACAGTTAAAAATTTTAATTTTAAAATAACTGAAAAAAATTAGTGATTTTAATTTATGATGAGTTTAAAGTAACACAAACTTTAAATTTGAAATTCTGTTTAATATGTCTCCCAAACTTTGCGAATTGAGGAAATCAGTTTTATTTCTTCCAAATGCCAAGGAATCAGCATTGAAGTGAGAGACTTTATGATGTGAGATTTTGAAATTCCACAGAGTTTACGATTTGAAGAACTCAATTTTCCTCTTGAATTGGAATTTTGGCCCAAATCAGAGAAACTGAGTACAAATTTATATAAATGTACTTTTATATATATATATATACACACACACTGGCTTAAAAGCTGCACTCTGTGTGGACTTTTAAGCTAGCTCTTACCCAACACTAAAGGGAACTCTGGTCCAGCTTAGAAAACAGCAATGATAATTTTGAAGAAATAACTTTGAATTCTTCAATTTACTCTATGGAACTTCAAACCTTCATTTTAATTCTGATGCATTTTTATAAATTTGTACTCAGTTGCTTCAGGCCATAAATTTTTTCATATGTGAGTTTTTAAACATATTTTCCCATTATTAATGTTACACATTGCTCTTTGATGCAGCCAGGGTTTTCACCTTCAGAATTGGAAACTACAAAGACACTGTAGCATCGCCAGTGCAAAGGAGTTAATTCTCATACAGCAAAAGTTAAACAAATACAGGTGAAGTACTGAAGAGTGGGAATACAATGGGACACTAAAAGTTCTGTCCTGATGAAATATCAAAACCATTTCTTTTTCCTAAAGGATTCTTTTACGCATCTTCTTTAACAGGATTGTATAATGATTATTAGTTTTTTATTAGTGACTTGGTAAAAATTATAAGACAAATATCATGTAGGTCACTGAAAAAGTGAGATTCTTTAGAGATTAAATTAGGACAATAAACTGCGGGCACTCTGTTTATCACGAACTGAACAAATCACCTCACATTGTGATTTGATTTTCATTTCCATCAGCATGCACAAAAACTGGAAAAGGCCTTTGTTTATTCACAAGGGTGTTGAAAGTGAAAAATAGTGCTATAACAAGAAAAAAAAATGCAAGTCATGTTTCAAATATATTTGGTTATCACAGTCTGAGGTGGTTGGATAGGTGACACTTGGCACGGTCTGGGCTGGATGGATAGGTGGCACGGTCTGGGCTGGATGGATAGGTGGCACGGTCTGGGCTGGATGGATAGGTGACACGGTCTGGGCTGGATGGATAGGTGACACTTGGCACGGTCTGGGCTGGATGGATAGGTGGCACGGTCTGGGCTGGATGGATAGGTGGCACGGTCTTGGATGGATGGATAGGTGGCACGGTCTGGGCTGGATGGATAGGTGACACTTGGCATGGTCTGGGCTGGATGGATAGGTGGCACAGTCTGGGCTGGGTGGATAAGTGACATTTGGCAGTCTGGACTGGGTGGATAAGTGACATTTGGCAGTCTGGGCTGGATGGATAGGTGACGCTTGGGACAACTTCACTGCTACTACTGTTTTCTCTCATGACAGACTAACAGACTAAATTTTCTCTTTGGTCAGTGAGAACTCTAATTCTATAAGAAAGAGAAAATTCTCGTTTATTTACTCTATTTCCTTTCTACCATTTCTGGACAATGTGAGGTTGCTTTGAAGATCTTACAGCATAGACTTTACTGCTGGTCACAAAACACCAGACACTTCAGTTTACTTTACTATGTGGGTGTTGTAAGTCATCATCAGGTTCCATTCTGTCACTAAAAAGCATTTCTGTAAAACAAGTATTAGTCATAGAATCATGCAGAGGACAAAATGAAGACAAGGTGTAAATTTTAAAAAGGGGAAAGTTATTTAACAAGCAGATAAAATGCTAATGTTCTATGGTACTGAACATTTTAAATAATTATTCAGTGAGGTCACATGCCTATTTATGGTGTTACTGTTTCTCTATTTTTCAGGACCATGGCAAGGATAGAGACGTGTGGATCTGTATGGAGCCTTTTAAATTGACCCTAGAGCAGGTCAACTTTCAAAATGAGCTTAATTTGCCTTCAAATGCACAAAGAGAGACAGAATATGAACTTGATTCCTTCAGCAATGTCGTCAACTTTGATTCAGAATTTGACTTCAAGACAACCGTCAGTTCCCCGTATCCAACACATCCGTCAGCTGTATTATTATCATCTGGAATTCCAGGTAAGATTTTTGTCTTAACCTTGGATGAAACACGTTACACTGTATTTTTTTCCACTTTGTCATTCATTTGCCTAACATTATTCTAATATATAAAAAGTTATATAATTTCTATTTTCTCAGCAGGAATTTTTCTTGTGTTTTCATTCATGTGTTTGTTACAAACCTCTGTTTAAGTTCTTTAGTTGAAAAGCTGTTTTAATTTAGAATTAGCCTCCAAGTTACCCTTACGACCATTTTAAGTTGGAAGAATGTAATTATTTGGCTTCACAAGAACATGAAAAATACAAACTAATTCTATCTTGACCTTTGGGATCACATTTAATCTCCTGCACATTATCATTTGTGTGGCCCAAAAATATTTCTGTACTTCATAGCAAACTCAATATTTCACTGTTTTGTTAGAAGTTGCTGGCTTCTCTTACTATTTTCATGGGAATAGATGAGCTACATTCCTTAGTTCCACTAGTTCAGACCTTCACATCTAGGACCCATCATGGCATGTACACAGGGTTGATTTCTTCTCATTCCCTTTGTATTCCATTGGTAAGGAGGAAGTTCTACTCAGGCATCTTCTTCTTAAGGACTATTACTTTGTGGAACAGACTCCTGAGAGGATGCTTCCGAGATCATGATGATCTTAACCTCTTCAAACCTCGAGTCAAATTACTTTCTTTTTTTTTTTTTTTCTTTTTAATCAGTTCACCCCCAAGCAAGGTAATTATTCCACTAAGATGCAAGAGGCTACTGTGGGTGAAAGAGAATGAGAAGACTTTAGAAGGAATCGGAAACCCAATCCTAAACTGGAAACAAAGAATAAATCTGTTCAAAATGTCAAAGAGGAGTTTGAACCAAACAATAGGCAAACCTAGCTACTCCTATTGAGAAGAAAAAACAATGCAGAGCTCAGGCAGAGGTGTTAGAAGTACAGAGTTGAAGTAGTCTTTAGAAGGAACCAGAAACCCAATCCTAAACATGAAACAAGTTGGTAAACATCTAGTCCTGTTCAAAAGACCAAGGGTGGAGTGTGAGCTGGACGATACTGTTATCAATTTTACATATTCTCATAATATGCACTTACTTTCACATTTTATGTCCATACAGCAACTTAATTTAGTAACCCCTCTATCTTGAATGGCTCTTGGGTCTTATAATGGATAAACAACAATATAAAAAAAAACTTGCTTCTTTTAGTTTGAAATAGCATGATGTATTCTTTGATGACATCAAATGATGGCCCAAGTGAACCAAATGTGAGAATTCCTGCCCAAAAATGAGGTCAGAGGACTTTGAATGTCATTTGGGCAGCAACACAAACAAATTTTCAATATTCCTGTGTCTATATAAATAGCATGTGACAAAAATTGATGACTGAGGGATCAATTTGAAATGGATCAAATTTTGATCACAATATAGTTCAAGCTATCTGCTTTCATTCCTGAAAATTTAAAAATGTCTCCTGTCTACTGGCCAAAACTATCACTAAAATTCTGAATATCAGACAATGAGTAAATTAAGTTATTGATACACTTTCTAAGTAAATCCATGTTACATTGAATTCATACTAATGTCTTGTTCGTTCTCGGGCCCCTTTTAGATTACTGAAATGCAGTCACAATACCCAGTTTGTGCTCATTGCTAAGAAATGGGAGACTATAAACTTATTAATATATAAGTATCAATCCCCAAACCATATAATAATTACCAATGTATATTTATTTATATATTTCCTGTCCCATCTATAGTAGGAAGGGAGGTAAATCAATTTTTGTAAATTTATGAGTGATTACTTCCCTTAGTTATTGTAATAATCTATACGAATAAAATATTTATCTGCATTTAGACAAGATTAGTATCTGAGAAAAATGAACCATTTAATTAATCAGTTCCTTTACTCCTACATTGTTTCTTAGATTGCAGTCTTATTTGTTCAGGTCTTTCATGTGAGGCACTCAGATAACTTTGTCTGTTAAGTGATGTCTTTCTTCAACTTTGTTTTGAAATATGCTTTGCTGTTACCCTCATTGTCTTTCTGTTGCCAAACTTTTTCTCCTGAGAGATATTTCCATCTTACTGTTATATTAAATGCATAAAATCTTTAACATGAAAAGCTATTAAGCAAAAAATGATTTTATTTCAGGAGTAATCAGCGAATCATAGATACCATTGAACATCTAAAAATATAAAAAGAATGGATTAATTAAATGGTTTATTAGTGTCTATTTTAGTTATAAATTCTTTATCTCTGTTTTATTGAATCTCAATACATAGTTTCAAGACTTTTGTTTCATTACAGCTTGGTAGTAAAACTTTCTAACAATTGCCATATTTTTTTGACGGCACAGGTACAATAGTATTTTAATATTTGTAGTCTGAGATAGTTACTAACTGAATATCTATTCTTAATCGCAATAACTTTCAGTCACTTTTAATGAAATATATATATGTATTTAGTAAGGTAAAAATAACTGCTGGTATATGATCTAAGTGGATCCTAGTAATATGAAAATATTAGAACTGATCCAGAAAAAAAGACCTTGATGTATTTTATTTATACAGAGCAAATAATCAAATCCTTCATTCCACACTGGGGTTGAAAAGACAGAAATAGCCTATTCCCCATATAAGGTAAAAGGTTTTCTTTGATTTTTAATCATATATATATATATATATATATATATGAGAATAATCATATTAGCAAAAATACTATATTAACTTATAACCACAATTCCATGAAATGCTGTAAGTTAATATCCAATTATATATCATGTTTGATACAATGTTTACATGAAAAAAATGGAGTAAAAATGCACACATATCTACTCAAAGTATTACTTCAAGTTAAAAAGATGTAATTATAAGATCCAGAGAAAAATAAGATTCTCTGGTGAAATAAATTATTACAAATGGAGCTTTAAGGTGGTCTGTTTTTCTTTAAATTATATATATATATATATATATATATATATATATATATATGTGTGCGATGGATAAATTTTCGTCTAAATTGTGCAAAAATGAAAATAGCACTGATATTTCATTTTAACAGATATATTTACCAAAATTACACAAAAGTATCTTGAAATACTAAAGAGTAAATTTATTCAATAAAAGAAGGATTTTATAAATTTCAACTGAAAGCAATACTGGCTGTTCAGTAAATGAAAACCAAATGTTTCCTTCAAATCTACAAATCAACCTTTTGCCCTTACAACGAGTATTGCTGCCATATATGGTCTGGAGCCCCTTCTGTTTGTCTCAAGGTCCTTGATAAAATCCAGAGACAGATATGCAATGTAATTGGCCCTGATCTGGCATCTCGTCTGCAGTCGCCCTCTCACAGACATGCCGTCGCTTCTCTCTGTTTTTGACAAATACTTTCACAGTAACTGTTTCGATGAGCTGCTTTTTCTGGTTCCCAGACTTCATGAATTTAAGCATTCAACTAGGCTGGCATCTCGCTCACCCCCTTTCACTGTCAAAACTGTTAAATGTAGCCGTCTCTTCTACTCCAGTAGCTTCATGTCTTGCACTTCTCGCCTGTGGAACTCCCACCCCTTTTCCTGTTTCCCTGGGAGGAGAAGAAGAGGAGTCATATTTTTCCCAAGGGTATTAGCACATAAGTGAATTTCAGTCAGTTATGTGCCATGTGTGATAAACGCTTAGGCAATCATGAATCTTTCGATACATGACTGACGAGGCAGATTTTTTCCCACAGTAGGTTGCCATTTCTTTTTGCAGTAGACCATTTGCCATCCAAGGCTATAGAACCCAGTCTGTCCTGCTATTTGCCCATAGCTGGGTGGGAGGAGAAGAGGATTCATACATTTTCCAAGGTTATTAGAACGTAAGTGAATTTAATGGATTCGACTGGAATTCGAACTCGGATCTCAGATTCCTCAATCCGCTATCCATTACTCCACCATGCCTCCACTCTGTAACGCAACTGAGTTTAAAATTGCGCAGAAGAGGACCAGAGCCCCTGGTTACTGTGTTTGAACTCAAGTTTGTTATTGTTCTATCACAAACTGCTTCATATTTTTATCCAGTAAGTCGGTGGTTTCCCTAAGCAACAACAATAAATTTTCGTCTTTGCCTAGATCAAAAGAAATACTAACAAAATATAATTTGATAATTTAATTAATAATTTCCTAATGACATGTTTCATTTGTAAATACACTTCTGGGTGACAGGATAAGCAATCTTGGAAAATATGCCAACGGCTCCTGCTGGCTTAATTATTATTTTATGGAATTGCTGACAAAACTTCCTGTTTCCCTGATAGCTATAATCTCCAACTATTCAAATGTAATGTCAATCAACATCTTCAGATGGCTTGATCTATCCCCTATCCTTCTCTTCATCCTTTCCTCTATCACTCCTATTTGCTCTCGCTTCAACTCTCTGTAACCCCTTGTGTGTTAGTGGCTTCCTGCCTTGCTTGGAGTGAAATGCTTAAAAAAAAAAAAGGTCCCAGATTGACAGCCAAACACTCTGAAATGTTTGTATTGGAGCTTCTGGCATGAATGCCAAACAGTACAGCATGCTATTTCCAAATTTCTAGTAGAATGAATTGCGCCATGGTGCACTTTTTCTCAAAGACAGTGCCCAACTGACCCTACTGTACTGTGTAATCAACAAAATCAAAAACAAACACTACACATGTGGGAAATTAAAGATATAAAATTGAAAAAAATTTCCCATTGCACCCTCTGTGTATGTGTATATGTCTGTATAAAACATTAATATACAAAAAGAAAGTTCTGAAAACCAGTGTTTGCTGTAGGTCTATTTGACTATGAATATTTGTCAGTTCTTTGCCATAAGTTTTGTTGAAGGTGTACCCAGAGAAAGGACGTCATCAAGCTATCGTTTGCGTAACTCCAAAGATAATTCTTACCTTACAACAGATGTTTAATTTAGTAAATTCATTATCGATTGATTCTAATATTGAAATCTTCACCTAGTTACACACTATGGAACAACCTATATAAATCTTTTCATATGACAGACTTCATTGACTGGGTAAGATGGAGACAGCTGTTAGAAAGGCATGTTTGACATACAAAATAGCGAATATTACTTATGGCTGAAAGAATTAAAACATAAATTTAAATGTATTTAAAAATAAATAAATAAAAAAAAATATAAAAAACTCATCTGGAGCCATGGTTGAAGCCAATGCTGATTTTATTGAATAAATTTACCCTTTAGTATTTCAAGATACTTTGGTGTAATTTTGGTAAATATATCTGTTAAAATGAGCTGCCAGTGCTATTTCCAATTTTTGCACAATTTAGACAATTTATCCATTGCGCACACACACACACATACACACACACACACACACACATGTGTGTGTTTGTGTAAAATATATAGAAAATAAGAAAGAACTCGTTTGGTAAATAATCCAAAGTTCTTTAGTATTTTTGTTATTATTTTTAAAAAATAGTGCTCGATACAAAAGTAGAGCATATATATTATTATTTATTTAAAAATATGATTCCAACACGCTACATAAGAGTTCTTATGTTAACATGAGAACTCTTATGTAGCGTGTTGGAATCATATTTTTTAAATAAATAATTATATATATATATATATAATGTGGGACATCTATTTCAGAGAAGAAATGTCCATTATAACAATGTTGAAAGTAATTTCTGGTGAGAGCCTCAGTCAATTTCTATGACCACGTCACCTTTTACATCTGGTCACCTAACTCCCCCTTGATTATTATGTGTGGGGTGCAGTTGAATGGGAGACCAACAAAACTCCTTGTAATACTAAAGATGAACTGAAGGCAAGGATTATGGCAGCATTCATCAATTTAAACAAGGAGACCATCCAGAAGAGTTGCAGGAGATTCCAAAGGCATCAGGAGGCTCTGGTTGTTGCCAATAGCGATTTTCTTAAATAAACTTAAATTATTAAATACATTTTTTTGTGTAATTTTTGTAAATATATGTTAAAATAAGATGTATTTTTTTTTTTCATTTAATTTAAACGACAATTTATCCCTCGCACCCTGTATTAATGTATAGGCAGCAACCTTTCTTCTAAGCAGTTTTCATGAAATATGACAGACAAGGAAAATTTTATTAATTTTTATTTAATTTTTTCAGCAGTCTTACATTTTTTGGTAATTTGATTTACTTATATCAGTCAAATTATCAAAAATATCTCACTATACGGGATATCCTGTATATTAAACATCTCTCTTCCACTATCAACCTCACCTTATTTAACAATGGCAGTGGAGTGCTGAAACCTAAAAAAAAATAGATGCTCAAATTCTAGCTGCAATCCACATGTAAAGACTTGGAATAAATTCTCCTACTAGTATTCAAAACAACACAAAAGAAAAATCCCCAACAGTCAAAACATGAAAAAAAAGTAGCACCAAAACAAAACCCGTTTGAAAATGGTTAAAGAAGTGGCCAAAAGCGCTTGGGATAATGGACTACCTCACTACCACCAACCAGAAAAATATAAGAATGCTGGAAAAACTAAATAAAAAATTAACAAAATATTTTATATTTTATATATACGCTTGAACACAATCTTCAGGCCATTTGTAACATGATTGTCTGAAGATTCAAGCATGAAATAGACTTTCACTATTGAGTGTTGAATACTGTGTCCACACTGCTTATATTTACATACTATACATCCTGGTGGAGTACTTTACCCCATAAATATTGCATAGCTAAAAAACTATTTTATGACACACACACACACACACACACATATTTATATATATATATATATATAGCACTTAAAGGAATCCAATAAAACACCTATATATATATATATATATATATATATAGCACTTAAAGGAATCCAATAAAACACCTACAGTAAAATGAATTTAATATGAAAAGCTAGAAGATGTAAGCCATTGAATGACCCATGTTCTTTGTACTTACATGAGAAACAAGATATTACTAGGTTTATATAAAAAATAAAAGTTTACTAAATCAGTGAAATCAATTAGCTATTTTGGCGTCATTGTCATAAAGTTTACTTAAATAAGATTTAAATAAAATAAAAAATTGTTACTTAATAATATACATACTTATAGTTGATGTGAAAATAACTCTACATACTGTAAGGGATTCTAATACATTTACTTGTTCTTAAAAGAAATATAGTATATTAAAAGTTAAAAGTGAAAATATTTTTCAAATCGTAGTTAAATAAAACGTATTCTAACCTGCCCCCCCCAAATCTTTAAATATACAAATAGAAAAAATGCCGTAAGAATTTTTGCCGTTAACAATAAAATTTTAAAAAATCCAGACGACATGCATTTAACGGATGTCAGATTTCATTGAAGAATACATCCCTACCCACTACCAAAACGTAACTAATAATGGATACATCAAAATACAGCGATAATGAACACGCAAACACCCCTTGTCTAGTGGAAGTGGATTTATCTGTAACCTTGGAAACATGAATTATGATTTTGGCTGTGTCTTTAAAACCCAGTAATTTTAAAAGTTACTCCAAAATTCGCTTGAGGATGAAATGGAACTAATGTCTTTAATTTAATTACAAAATTAAATTCGGACCTTCCATTTTTGAAACATGGTTAGAACTGTGTAGCGGAAAAACCATATTTTAAATCAATTAATTTATAATATTAATGCTCTGTAAATTTACATTGAGCACTATTTTGTAAAAATAAAAATATCTATAAGAACACCGGATTATATATCTTACTGTTCTTTCTTTTTATTTATATATATATATATATATATATATATATATATAATGTGTGTGTGTGTGTGTGTGTGAAAATATATAGGAAAGAACTCATTTGGTAAACAATCCAAATTTTTAGTATTTTGTTTTTTTTTTTTAAAAACAGTGCTCGATACAAAAGTAGAGCCTAAATTTAATTATTTATTTAAAAATAGTATTCCTTCACTTCATAAGAGTTCTCATGTTTCAAAACAAGAGCTGAAAACTACAATATAATTATTAGAATTAAATATATATATATATATATATATATATATATATATATATATAAGAAAATAATATATAAATTTTTTATGTACTTGAACAATGTGAGGACAATAAATGACAAGTGAAAAAAAATTGTTTTTGTGACACTTTTTGCCATTTAGAACATCAGATTAAGATGTTTAACTGCTGCTTTTCCTTCAGGCAGCAGTTGGCTGTATGAGAAAGAAGGACTTGGAAATTCTGATACACACAAGGAAGAGAGGAAAACAACACTTCATACTTAGTGGGCTTGAGTAAATCAATGACAGAAAGGTGCTGAGGAGAAATAACAAAAAGACAGAGTTTATTAAGAGCTACAAGAGAGATATTGTTGTGGAGAGCCATGATCGCCTACATCCTGAAGGGACACAGCACAAAAAAGTAAAAAACAAAAAATTACACTGATACAAATAATAACCATCGTCACTCCATCTTTAAAACTACTAACAACCTCCTTCTCTTCAAATATAACTTTGAAATTGTATTTGTACTTAATTTACTATTCCTGATGCTAATAACTGACTTGCTAACTAAGCATGGTGTCTACTGGTCTAATTAGGCAAATGACCTCTCCCAGGTTCCCAAGTCAAAGGGTAATGATACTACTCAAGATGGGAGCTAAAAAGCAGCTTCGACACTGAGGTAAAAGTGTGAAGAGGGGAGGCAAGTGATTAAGGTTAATTAGAAAGCCGCATTAGGTAAACAAGTTCAGGCAGCAACAACAGCCCAGTACATAGAGACGGGTGATTTTCCAATTGTGTATTTCAGCATACCATTATGACATTTGTTTTCTTTAAATTTCAGTATTTTAAAAACTCATATATAAAAAAAAAAAATCAATGACTTATAAAGTTATAGTACACTTCCATGCATATATATAAGATATGTTTAAAATACAATATAGGATCCCAGCAAAGTTTTTAATAAATTTGACAAATGGAAAAATGTTTTCATTTTGGCTTACTAGGCTTCATTAGATCCATTCTGAAAATGGGATAAGGATTTACCTTTAATTCAGTACAAAAACATTGGGAAAATATATTAATAACTTTCAACACGAACTAAGAATTATAAAGAAAAAAACAGAATAAATATTAACGGTTTTTTTAAAAAGTTATTCTTTTCATTCTTATGAGAAACACCAGCTTAGGGGAAAAAGGATTTTGTTTCATTATTTAAGCATAAACACATTTGTTCGTTTACTTTTAGACCTGACGAAACCTAGAAAGGTGAAATGTATAATTAACTCTAGTTTCAATGAAATGTCTTTCCATTTCTCAAATATATATATATATATATATATATATATATATATATATATATATATATATATATATATATATAGTTACAAAAACCTTGGTAATCCATATGGGTAGTCCCAAGGAGGATGAAATCCTGAGAGCTCAATGTAAATTCAGAGCTAATAATTAAAGTGGTCTGTTTTTCTTTAAATATGTATATATAGATATATGATTAATACAAATATAAAATTTGTCACTTAAGTTATTGATGTTATTGAGGCGAATGAAGAAAACAGTAACCAGCGAGTAAATTCAAGCTCTCCCAGCTGGTATTTCAACCTTGAGTCGTTCCTTCTTGAGTTCTGTCTCCAAATCACACTAACTGCCCGTTCTTGCCGTCAACTGTGAACGTCCCTCAAGAACTCCCGACTCGGAAAAAAGTAGTTGTTTTATAGTTGTTCATATACCCATAATCTCTTGCGTCTTCACGTGATCCCATAATTCATTGCGTCCATGTCCCATAATGCATTGCATCGTTATTGCATAAAAATGCGATGCCAGTCCCCCCTCATTCTTTTACGTTATCTGGCCGAGGATGGATTACAGCAGAGCGGTAAGTGCTTGTTTTTCTCTCCCTCATTTCAACTGCAGTAGCTTTACATGCTAAGCAAATACGGGCTCTTTTTTGGCGGGGACAAGGCAAGTCGCGACCAGTTGTGCTCGTCCCAGGTTCTGTCTCATGTCCGTCACAGTTATATACACCATCTCTACTCCAAAATTTTGTAGACGAATATTTGTAATCATTCAGTCGACTCGTCAGGAGGTTTCAGCAATTTTCTCATTTTTATTATTTTTATATTAAGTTAAAAATATAATTTATGCACTTTTTTTATTGGTATGAGGTTGATTTTTCTTTCTTTGTGTGTGTGTGTGTATATATATATATATATATATATATATATATATATAATATTATTTGGTAATCTGTATGGATAATTCCAAAGAGGATATAGATCCAAAGAGATCAATGTAATAACAGAGCAAATAATAATTATGAAAGTGGAGACTTTAAAAGTTCATGGTAATATTTTATTTCATTAAAACCTATACTTTGGTTTTAACTCATCAGAGCAAACATTTTCACAAAAAATGGATTTAATATTTTACCAGGCACAAATGATTTATCTAAGCATAAAATTTATTCCCCCCCCTCTCTCTCTTTTTTTTTCTATTTCTCCCTTCCCCAATTTTGAATCTACATATCTAAGCATAATTTATGTGGTGCTCAGTTGAGCAAGAGACCAAAAAAACTCCTTGTCACACCAAAGATGAACTGAAGGCAAAGGATTATGGCCGGAAAAATAAATTTTAATTTTTTTTATCTTTGCTCACACCTCCTTCCCTTCTTCACTTCCAATGCTGTAGCATGATGAGAATAGTGCGGTTTGGTTTGATGAATACTTGTTATCCAACCAACTGATGAGACCTAGTCGTCAAAATCATGGTAATATACAGTGTTTTACCACTTTTTATTATATTAGCTTGTTTTGCGTGCCTGTTTTTCCAAGCTGCTGCATAGAGCACTTTTTTATGTCCATTTTTTGGTATGGCAATTTTCCCAGCCTTTTAACATGTTTTGTGTGTGTGTTTTATATTACTATATATATATATATATATATATATATATATCGCAAGAAAAAAGTAATATGGGTTATTTCTTAACGGCATTATGAAAATAATATAAGAAATAAGAGATGATAACTTCGCACAAACAAACAGACCAACAGTTTTAGTTCCCAAGCTCATCAGGGTCAACTGGGAACTATTTATCAATCTTACAGAATAAATAAGTCAAGCATACAACCTACATACAATTAAAACTAAAATGAAAGATTAATGGTATGGAGGAGGGACAAGGAATAAAAGAACAAATAATTTTTCCCCTATTTTTATTATAACTTATACACATATATATATTTTTCCCTTCTTTTATGTTTCTTAAACTGTGCAAAATAACACAAAAAAAAAAAAAAAAAAAAAAAAATAATAATTATATATGTATATATAACGGGTGAGAGGGGAAAAAAATTTTGAAGAGCACTAGAGAGTAATAATATGAAGTCCAAGGAGACAATCTTGTTGTTTACACAAAGATGGTTCCCTGGACCCGAATATATAAAGATTCGAAAGCCTTCAAATGGAATAAAGAGTCTTAATTGGACAGAACAGTGAACCAATTAAATTTAAAAGTTCTTCGCACAATTCCTGCTATTTATTAGGTGCTCCGTAATCGCTGAACCGGAAGTGTTAACCAACTGACTTCTATTAGCTTCCGGATTGAGAATTAAATAATGGGACATGCTGCCTAATCCTACAGTCTAGACGCTGGGAAGTCCTTCCTATGTAATTGCTACCACAACCACATTTAAAAAATAAATCACAGAAGAAACATGATGGGGGAAGAGTATCCTTTAGCATAGAAGGAAAGGCAGACCGAGTCATGAAATGAACAATTAATTGAGCTGAGAAAAAACAGTCATGGACGGCTGACAGATCCGCTTAGCCAACAGCTCACCTTGAGACCCAATAAATGGTAGCCGTAGATAAACAGGGCACTTCTGTACACTGTATTGTTTTTCCTTCGGAAATTGTTGATTTTATCCCGCATGACCATATCAAGAATATCATTAGGATATCCATTACGTGAAAGAATATGGCGGATAAAATTAAATTCCTCATCTAAAAACTCATCACTGCAAATCATCAAGGCCCTATGGGTCAGGGTCCTGATCAGATTTATTTTGCGTTTCTTAGGACAAAATGAGTCCCACCGGCGTATAAAGTCCTGAAAACGCCGGTTTCAAACACTGATGTCACAAATTGAGAAGGGGTCCGATGCACAAGTACATCAAGGAAAGAGACACGAGTTGGACTCCTTTTCAATAGTGAATTTTAGGGACGGATGAAGATGATTCATAATTGTAAGGAAAGAATGGGCTTCCATTTCACTGTTAAACAGACAAAATGTATCATCCACATATCGTTGATACATAGACGGTTTTTTTCTTTAGTGAGGAGGGACGACTCATAATAGCCAACAAAAATGTTAGCCAAAAAGAAGGACCCAAAGGAGAGCCCATAGCTACCCCGTCTATCTGTCTGTACATGTTATTGTTGAAACTAAACTCTACAGACATTGTAGCAAATTTCATTAGCTCAATAAAACCATTTCGGTATATCCGGAGGTGACAAAATACTTCGATACAGCATATTGCAGCAAATATCAATCGTTTCCAACACGGGAACACAAGTAAACAGTGAGCATACATCAAACGAACACATAAATTTATTGTTAGATGGGGTTTCACGAATAATCTGAGCAAAAGAAAAAGAATCTTTAATGATATACGTACTAAAGTAATCAACAACCGGTTGGAGAAGGTTTGATAGAAAACTTGCAACCTTATGTTGAGATGATCCAGTCATGGACAAAATAGGTCTGAGGGGAAAATATATATATGTGTATAAGTTATAATAAAAAATAGGGGAAAAATTATTCGTTCTTTTATTCCTTGTCCCTCCTCCATACCATTAATCTTTCATTTTAGTTTTAATTGTATGTAGGTTGTATGCTTGACTTATTTATTCTGTAAGATTGATAAATAGTTCCCAGTTGACCCTGATGAGCTTGGGAACGAAACCGGTTGGTCTGTTTGTTTGTGCGAGTTATCATCTCTTATTTCTTATATTATTTTCATAATGCCGTTAAGAAATAACCCATATTACTTTTTTCTTACGATATTACAATTTTGTACCTCAAATAATTTATTTAAATATTTCAAACGGAGGTATCATAGAGACATTATCAAAAAACTTGATAAAATTCTTCTTATCAAGGCAAGAGTGAGAATTTTGATAAGTAATTATAAATTTCTTCAGGCCTGTATTGAAAATCATGTTTGTCCCTCCTCTTTTTTATTTAGAATTAGGAGTGCGAAACTGAATCCAGGCTTAAAAATTGAGGAGATTTTTATGAGGGACTCCATTCAATTCTATACAAATAGAATCCATCAACTTACCCGTGATCTCACTGTCCTTTATAGTGAATGTGTAACCGACCTTTCATTTTTCGATAGGATTAGGTTCTATCGTTATGTGGGATTTATTCAAACAAAATCCTCAAGAAAATTATTGAGTGACCGACAATCTAAGTTGCAGCATTTAATCAGTAAACGCTTTGGGCATATTACTGAACCAATTTCTGGAGTTATCACTAATCTTTCTACATACGAGCTTTCTGAGCTAGAATCTGGTATACTTTCAAACGGCTTAGACCATTGTATACCATTTAAGATTCCTGATAAGGAAAAAATTTATTCCGAATTTGAGGTGCTTTCTGCGCAGTTGTGTAGACTAGTTCCTCAATCTACAGACCTGCTTTCTAATTTAAAGGCTAACCTTAACAGTTCTGCGCATACTTATGCGTTAACTCCGGTAGCCCTTTCTGAGTCCAAGTGGAGTCAGCAGCACTGTTCTGTAGTCAGGAAGTTATTGGCAAATAATAACTTGGTAATTACTCGTCCAGATAAGGGGGCTGGTGTCGTTCTACTGGATCACTCTGAGTATGTCTCTAAAATGCAAAACATTATTAGTGACACTACTAAATTTCTTCCTCTTGGTCCAGTAGAGACACATGATCGTACTGTTCCTTTAGAAATTAAGTTTCAGAAGAAACTTTTATCTTGGGCCAAACGTGGGTTAATACCTCGTGAAATCATGGATGATATTAGACCTGTCGGGTCTATTCGTCCCCGCCTATATGGCCTTCCCAAAATTCATAAGGAAAATGTTCCCCTCAGACCTATTTTGTCCATGACTGGATCATCTCAACATAAGGTTGCAAGTTTTCTATCAAACCTTCTCCAACGGTTGTTGATTACTTTAGTACGTATATCATTAAAGATTCTTTTTCTTTTGCTCAGATTATTCGTGAAACCCCATCTAACAATAAATTTATGTGTTCGTTTGATGTATGCTCACTGTTTACTTGTGTTCCCGTGTTGGAAACGATTGATATTTGCTGCAATATGCTGTATCGAAGTATTTTGTCACCTCCGGATATACCCGAAATGGTTTTTATTGAGCTAATGAAATTTGCTACAATGTCTGTAGAGTTTAGTTTCAACAATAACATGTACAGACAGATAGACGGGGTAGCTATGGGCTCTCCTTTGGGTCCTTCTTTGGCTAACATTTTTGTTGGCTATTATGAGTCGTCCCTCCTCACTAAAGAAAATGCACCGTCTATGTATCAACGATATGTGGATGATACATTTTGTCTGTTTAACAGTGAAATGGAAGCCGATTCTTTCCTTACAATTATGAATCATCTTCATCCGTCCCTAAAATTCACTATTGAAAAGGAGTCCAACTCGTGTCTCTCTTTCCTTGATGTACTTGTGCATCGGACCCCTTCTCAATTTGTGACATCAGTGTTTGAAAACCGGCGTTTTCAGGACTTTATCTGCCGTGGGACTCATTTTGTCCTAAGAAACGCAAAATAAATCTGATCAGGACCCTGACCCATAGGGCCTTGATGATTTGCAGTGATGAGTTTTTAGATGAGGAATTTAATTTTATCCGCCATATTCTTTCACGTAATGGATATCCTAATGATATTCTTGATATGGTCATCGGATAAAATCAACAATTTCCGTAAGGAAAAACAATACAGTGTACAGAAGTGCCCTGTTTATCTCGGCTACCATTTATTGGGTCTCAAGGTGAGCTGTTGGCTAAAGCGGATCTCGTCAGCCGTCCATGACTGTTTTTTTTTCTCAGCTCAATTAATTGTTCATTTTTCGCGACTCGGTCTGCCTTTCCTTCTATCTTAAGGATACTCTTCCCCCCATCATGTTTCTTCTGTGATTTATTTTTTTAAATGTGGTTGTGGTAGCAATTACATAGGAAGGACTTCCCAGCGTCTAGACTGTAGGATTAGGCAGCATGTCCCATTACGAATTCTCAATCCGGAAGCTAATAGAAGTCAGTTGGTTAACACTTCCGGTTCAGCGATTACGGAGCACCTAATAAATAGCAGGAATTGTGCGAAGAACTTTAGTACGAATTGGTTCACTGTTCTGTCCAATTCGCACTCTTTATTCCATCTGAAGGCACTCGAATCCCTATATATTCGGTCCAGGGAACCATCTTTTTGTAAACAACAAGACTGTCTCCTTGGACTTCATATTATTAGTCTCTAGTGTTCTTCAAAATTTTTTCCCCTCTCACTCCGTTATATATACATATATAATTTTTTTTTTTTTTTTTTTTGTAATTTTGCACAGTTTAAGAAACATAAAAGAAGGGAAAAAATATATATATGTGTATAAGTTATAATAAAAATAGGGGAAAAATTATTCGTTCTTTTATTCCTTGTCCCTCCTCCATACCATTAATCTTTCATTTTAGTTTTAATTGTATGTAGGTTGTATGCTTGACTTATTTATTCTGTAAGATTGATAAATAGTTCCCAGTTGACCCTGATGAGCTTGGGAACGAAACCGGTTGGTCTGTTTGTTTGTGCGAGTTATCATCTCTTATTTCTTATATTATTTTCATAATGCCGTTAAGAAATAACCCATATTACTTTTTTCTTGCGATATTACAATTTTGTACCTCAAATAATTTATTTAAATATATATATATATATATATATATATATAATTACGCAACAAAATCTAAAATTACCTCATATGTGGTGGGGCATGGATAAAACTATTTCAACTGACGAAAACTTTGTCAGTCTTTTCAACCCCGGTGTATAGATACAAACTCAGTCTATCCACCAGAGTTGAGTAAGACAGACAAAAACTTTGTTGGTTGAAATAGATTTATCCCCCACCTCCATATGAGGTAATTTGGGATTTTGTTGGGAAATACTATCTATTGGCTCTGTTATAATAAATACATTGAGCTCTTTTTGTGGATCAGTTTTAATATTTTATATTACTAGGATCCACTTGGATTATATACCAATGGATTTGTTACCTTTACTATATGTAATTTGCTATTTTTATATTGTAAGTGTGTTCAATATCAGCAATAGAGCTTATAGATATCAACAGTGTGGATATAGGAATCAATTTTGCATTGTGACTGCCTGTTTTCTGCTTAAATTGATTTGATTGAAGATCACAATGAAGAGTGTAACTGATATTCTCAATGCAATGTTGATCGCTCTCTCTCTCTCAAAATATATATATATAAATTTTTCAAGCAGCAATCATTGTGGTTTCATCTGTGAGTTATTTGATTTATTGAAATTGTTATCTCTGATAATGGCTTATGTAAGCCGAAAGCTTTGATAGGATTTTAAACATGTGTTAGTATGGTGTTTTCCTTTCATCTTTCAACGATAATGTGATTAAGCTTATCAGACAATATGAAAGGAACTTACTTAAAATAAATAGACAAAACTTGTCTATATTATTTAATGAAATATGCATTAATATATATATATATATATATATATATAGTCTTTGCCTATATGAGGTTTCTTTTTATCATGGTCTGTGGTGTCAGTACATGAACCCTTTGACTGCAAATTCTCCATTTTATTGCTTGTAAAATGGCAACTTTCGGACATTAGTATAACAGATATTTCCTCAAATATGGCTCACTTGTCTAAGTTTCCTACTATCTGACGCCTTTATAAATGCCAAATGCATATCAATTATTAATTCCTTTGCACTGATGCACAAAATGAATTGACAGTTTCATTTGCTTGACTAGAAAGATAATTCTTACTACAGATGTTTAGGTCAGTATATC
>CAHIKZ030000539.1:372500-375000 GCA_903632075.3 Acanthosepion pharaonis | reverse complement strand
ATCTTTTGATACATAACTGACATTTAGTATGGCACTTAAATTCATTAAGTCTAGGTACTACAGACGAAAGTTCATCAAATCAATTACCATGAAAGTAATTATAAAAAAAGGTGCAGTGAAGCTACATTATCGCGGTGGGAAAGATACTGAAGCTGCGATTCTTTTTGGATTTTATCAAGAATCTGTAAATATAGAGAACAGAGTACCAGACCAGATTCTCTTGACTTTTATCCAAGACTGGCATAGGGGCTGAGCTTCACCATTTTTATGTAAAGCTTGATAGACTATTTCAGCATCTGTTAGTGTTTCACTTATAGGGAAAATAGAGAACCCCTCACCCAAACAGGGTTGAAAACATGAAAATATAAAAATACATTAGCAAAAAAAAATGTGAAAATATAAAAAATTGAAAAAATTACCAGCAATACATTTTCATAGTAAAAATAAAAAAATTGAAAAAATTACCAGCAATACATTTTCATAGTAAAATAAAAAAATTGAAAAAAATACCAGCAATACATTTTCATAGTAAAAATAAAAAAATTGAAAAAAATACCAGCAATACATTTTCATAGTAAAAATAAAAAATTGAAAAAAATACCAGCAATACATTTTCATAGTAAAAATAAAAAATTGAAAAAAATACCAGCAATACATTTTCATAGTAAAAATGAAAAATTGAAAAAATTACAAACAATACATTATTGGAAAAAAAAAACAACCAGCAATACATTTTTTGAAAAGGAAAAAAAAAAAAAAAAAAAAATTACCAAAGCTCACAAGAAAATAAAATCTTGGTATTAATTGATCGACAAAATATTGATATGCTGTTAAACAAAAGAAAAAAAGAAAAAAAATATCAGCAATTCCTGTTTTGTATTGATATCTGTTTGGTGACCCACCTATCTACAGTAGGTGCACATGTTTTGAAAGCCAGTTCTTAAAATCTTGAATTTGAATCCTGGCCACTCTTATTGGTTAGTAATATGCTACCATCTCAGCCGATAAGCAATCATTGAATGTATTTGTGAAATTGTTTTACTGTAATAGCATACGTAATTTTTCTTTTTTAATTTTAAATTTCAACAGATACTGTGAGAAAAAAACCTGGCGAAGTTGTCCCTTGTACAACTGAGAGCAAACCTTGTGATACGCGCGTCTATTGTGTTTGGACAGAGAAAAAGTTGAACCCACTTGACAATGAGCATTTGGTGAATCCCTACATCAATTTCAATGAACATCGTTCCACAGGCCCCTCGTACCCAAGCACTTCGCTCACTAGTCCAACTACTTCAGCCAGTGATATCTCCACTCTGATACAGGTTTGTCGTTGTTGTTGTTCTAATTTGTATTCATTTCTCTGTGTTGGAAATTCAAAATCAAATCCTATTTGTGCTTTTACTTAGATTTACAAGAAGATACTGAAATATCCATGGACCAACTTTTCCTTATTTTTTTTTAATTTATTTTTTAAATTTTAAGTGAGTCAAAATGCAGACTTCTCAGCTCCCCCATCTAGTTTGTGTATAATTTATGCTTGTTGTTGAATAAAAATATTTGGGTAAAATAAAAATCCTTTAATATTATGCATATTCAATGTTACTTCTGCTTGATACATGTGAGTAAAATTGGTGCATGCATGCATGTGAATGCACACATGTGCACATACACTATGTGATACATGTTTCTTTCAATTAATGACTAACTAGATAAAAGGTTTTCCCACAGTAGGTTGCCATTTCTTTCTGTGGTAGACTTGTTGCCAATCAAGGCTATAGGACCCAGTCTATCTGCTGTTCAACTGGGTAGGGAGGGAAGGATGAATTCATATGTTTTGCAAGGGTATTTCATAATGTGTGACGTCATTTGTTTACATTTGGATACACATTGAGCAGATATGAATGTATGAGAGAAAATCATGGAGAATTGTGTTTAAAAACGGTAAAATCGACCTTGCTAACTGAACACTCATCTGTGGCCCACTCGGTTAAGGCACATCAGGCTATATGACGGTTCTGTATAGGATTCCTGTCAGAGGATGAATATTTCCTATGAAAATTTCTCGGACATTCAGGCTGGTAAATGTTGTTAATACTGTTTATTATAAACAGAGCATTTACTTAAATACTTGTATCTATAAAAAAAGAACGTATAAACATAAAAATGTCTTAAAACATAAGTGAATGTAACAAAACTGACTGCAGTTTGAACTTGGCTCTCCAATTTCTCATACTGAGCCAATATCCATTACACCACCTGCACATTGAAGCTTACAACACCAGGTATTCTCAAGTGGTCATGCATCTAGGGACTGACCATGCTTGACATTGCTTAACTTCGGTGATTGGATGACAAATTTCAACATGGCTGTCAGTCCCAATTCCAGAAACTATAGGAGAATAAATGGTTAAAATTATCTGACTTTCATTTTTCTTTATCTCCTTTCTTTCATGATTGTTACGAAATTGTCGTGCGTACAAGAAAAAAAATTGTTAGCTTG
>CAHIKZ030000539.1:350000-367500 GCA_903632075.3 Acanthosepion pharaonis | reverse complement strand
TATGAAATGTTTTTTAGTAATTCTACTATAAATAGGTATTTCTGATATTTTTACTAAAAAAAATATACTTATATACTTTCATAGTGTTTTTCTTTTGTGGGGGGGGGTCACCATTTGCCCATAGCTGGGACCCTAACAGGTGCTACCACCCCAGATTTGGGTGGACCTGGAAACAACAACAATTAAGAGGTGGTTCCAGGCTCCACAATCTCTCAATCAGAGGCCTTGCTGCCAGATGTAATTTATTATCATACCCTGGAATAGAGGATATCAGTCGGTATGAACATATGTTTTAGCTTGTATAGTGGAATTAATTTACAATGGATTTACATAGCGAACTGAACCCGCAGCTGTTAAAATTTAGAAAAATAATTTTTTTTTCATTTGGGATCTATATCAGTGTTTTCTAACCTATGGCCAAAGTTGGCCATGGCAAATTTTAGGTGGGCCATAGAAATTTTATAATTTTTATTGGGCCACAAGATAGAAATAATTTTTTTACACTATAATAATTTCATGGGCCTCAGAAAAATTCTGGGTTCAAAGTGGGCCATGAGTTAAAAAAGGTTGGGAACCTATGATCTAGATTGAATAAATGAAAAAAAAAAAAAAAAAAAAAAATTGAAAAGAATATTATTTCTTTGCGAGGTGCATTCTGTTGAAAAACCAACTTGTGTTCTATTGTTGTGAGCAGTTCTCATTTTATGTAGAGGTGGTATGAAGTGGGGAAAAGTTGAACAAGATATAAAGCCTCTTTATTCCAAATCATTTGGATTAATCACGAGATATGGTTTTCTTGTTTCATGTTACTAAACTTATAACTTATAAATTATAAAATAAAACCCATGAAAATACAAGTTCCTGTGCTATTTTAATTGTCCTTTTCTATTTTGACAGGAATCTGCATCTTTTCAAACTGAAAGTTCTTTAACAACCCAAAAGTATGATTCTCCCACCAAGTTCACTTGCCTTGGCGCCGAACCATTTCATCATACCCCCAACCCAGTGGACAATGCTCCTACTGTCTCTAATAAAGAAAAATTTGAACTTTTGGGTGGCATCAGTGACACTAATTCCATGAATAAAATAAAAGTCCCAGCTGAAAGCATTTCAGTGGATCTTACCAAGGAACAACTTAAAAAAACTGCTGATATAACTGAATATGCTAAACAGAAGTCTCTCTCAAAGAGAGACCAACGAAAAGAATTGGAGAGAACCTCCACAGATGCAGCAACAGCTGCAATCAGCGTCACTGCCCCCAATGTTATGTCTTCCTCTGTCTCTTTATCCCCAAACATGTCTGCCTTCCCTGACAGTACGAGCACCACTCTTTCTCTGCCCGAGCAAGTGCCAAAGGAAACAGGCGGCGATCGAAAGACAAGTGAAAATGGCCGGTCCGAGGAAACTGATTCCATAAAAAGTACTTCCTTCCAACTCTCAGACTGTGATGAAGATTACAACTATGAGGAAGACTCAAATGCTGAGGCCTTCCTCAGGTCCCTGCCTCCAGTAAAAGCTGTGGAGCTTGATGCTTTCTTGAAAAGACTTCGAAATGGACGCCACTCGCCTCCTGTGCGGGAACGATCTTTCAATCCTGTTGAACTCAGCTTGGAGTCTGAGAATTTCTCCAGGGTACACCAACCCCCTCTGGCCAGTGGTAAATATTCCCCACCAACCAAGGATGTTCCTGATAACGTGAGTGTAGGCAGCAGTGTGGAGATGCCTGAAAAAGACCTGAGCCTACCACCCTCGAACTTTGCCCAACACATACCAAGTGTTTCCAAACCCAAAATTTCTCTGCCTGATCCAGGGCCGTTGTTTAAGAATGCAATGAAACCACTTACAGAAAGGAAATCACAGGTAGAGTAATATTTTTTATCTCCTTTTTTGTGTGTCGAGATGTTGCTGTCAGCATGTTTTTTTTGTTTTGTTTATAATTTATGTCGCTCATGATATCACAGGTAGGGTTGATTTAAAGTTGTGTGAAAGCTTTCATCTACCTCTATGGTTAGACAACAATTCAATATTTGATTTTTTTTTTTTTTTTTTTTTTTATACTAGAATTTGTTTGCAACATGTTGATGCATGTCAAAAAAAATTCTTGTATATAAAATCTTAAAGAAGAGATATGCACAAAACAGTATTGCATTTTTATTAATTAAGTATTTATTTTAATCATTAAATTGTTTTTAAAATAGTGGGAGTATTTTGTATGTTAAATAATAAAATTTAATTTTTCCCCAAAAATTAATTAAAATTTATTGTACTAAGCTTCAACTACTTTGTACCCCCTTACCTGTTTGCACTTTTCCCAAAAATTTGATTTCAGTCGATCAATGTATGCCTATTTCAGAGGGTGTGATAGATGGATGGACTGACAGAAGTTACGGAATTTTATATATAGATGATGACACAGAAAGTGAATCAGCAAGCCACACTATAATTCCATCTGAGTTTCTTATGTTTACTTTTGTACAAATACTATTGGGAAATTTGTAAATCCATATCTTTTGGCCTATCCCCATCTATGGGTTAAATTTCATGGCTCTTCTAGCCTTTGGTGGCAACCAGCCAAGAGAAGGAAAACTGAATTCCAAACCATTGATAAGGCAATGAGAAAATGCTCTGCTATCTTTCCCAAGAAATCTTGACATTTCACAGGCAATAAAGAAATGGAATTTGTAAAAAGCCATGATTGTCTTGGTTCCAAAGGGACATGATATTAAAGAAAGATCAAGGTGTTCCCAACCTTTTTGCGTCATTGCCCACTTTCACATAGAAAAATTTTCCCCTGTCCACCTATATAATAAATATTCAAAAACATACTAAAATTATTTGGTAAAAGTTTGTTCTTCTATGTACCATGTCTCTTCAGGACATAGGTGATCATGGCTCTCCATAATTTCCTATTAGTTCTATTACTGGTTCATTGACTGATTTTATGACGTACTAAAAATATCCAAGGGAGGTAACTTATATTGAGCCTGCTACTGTTACCATATTAAAGACCAAACGAAAGCAAACTTGAGATAGACTGATGTATGAAATTATATATATATATATATATATATATATATATATATTAAAGAAAAACAGACCACTTTAAGGTACCATTATAATAATTTATTTCACCAGAGCCCTTTTAAAGGACACCGGATCATCAGATAGCACTTCCAAAAATGAAATGAAATGAAAAATGAAATTAAAATTGATGGGTAGTGTAAGTTTTTGTAATTTAACAGAGAGTGTAAGAGGGATAGTTAAAGAGACATGTTAGAGTATAGGGAGGGATTAATTTCATATCTCTCTCAATCATACTTAATATTGGGGTAGGAGGAGTGACCAGATAGATATGGTTCTATAGCCTTGGATGGCAACAGGTCTGCTGCAGAAAGAAATGGCAACCTACTGCAAGAAAAAAATTTGCATAGAAAGATACATGATCGCCTAGCATGTATTGCGCATGGCACATAACTGACTGACTCTTGGGAAAGGTATGAATCCTTTTCTTCTCCTACCCCCCAGCTATGGGTAAATAGTAGGACAGATGGGTTCTATATGATTGCCTAAGCGTGTATCACACATGGCACATAACTGACTGAAATTCACTTACGTTCTAATACCCTTGGGAAAGGTATGAATTCTCTTCTCAAAGATATGGGTAAATAGCAGGACAGACCAGGTTCTATAGCCTTGGATGTCAACTGGTCTACTACAGAAAGAAATGGCAACCTACTATGGGAAAAAATCTGCCTCATCAGTCATGTATCGAAAGACACATGATCGCCTAAGCGTGTACCACACATGGCACATAACTGTCAGAATAGGGCTATAATGTAAATGAATTGCTTATGATTTTATTATAGATATACATTGCAATTTAAAACTGTAGGGATTGTCGAGGGTCAGGAATTATGGCAAATATTACTGCCAGATTACGGCTATTGTTTGTATCAGTTTATGTAACCCTCAAGGCAATGGGTAGGATTTATTAAATCCATCAAAAAATCCATTCTTAAGATTATGTAGTATCAAAAAGCAGTGTGATTGATGGTGGAGGTAGGGGAAACAACCAGGACAATAATCATGGTTAATATTTTAATGCTGACTGGATTTGAACTTGGCAAAGTTTCAGCTGTTTTTTGTTTTTTTATTGCTACTGTCTGACTTGTTTGCTATGCCAGTATAATAATAATAGACGGTTGTAAAAAATAAATTCACAAATGTTCATGACTGAAAACTCATTATTCTAATATATCTCTGCAATTAGTGACCGATTATAGTTTTTATGTGCTTAGTCGAATGTAAATTTTACAAATATGAAATTAATGAATAAAGTGAATAAAAATAAATTAGGGTTGAGTGGCAAGTATTAAAAGAAAAAGGGGTGGGCAGTAGCATTGAGATGTTGTTTTTTTTTTTTTTTTTTTATAGTTTATGTCACTCATTATATCACTGGTAGAATGAGAGAGAGTGTTGATATCTTATGTGAATGAGAGTTAAGGTGTTACAAGAATTATAAGAGAGAGGGTGTCAAGGTATTATGAGAATTAGGAGGGAGAGGACATCAAAGTGTTAAAAGAAATAGGAGAGAGAGGATATTGAGGTATTACAAGAATTATGAGAGGACATCAAGGTGAATAATAAGTGAGAGGGCGTGGAAGTGTGCTGAGAATTACAAGAGAGAGAGCATGGAGATGTTCAGCAAATGAGAGAGAGAGAGAGAGCATGGAGATGTTCAGCAAATGAGAGAGAGAGCATGGAGATGTTCAGCAAATGAGAGAGAGAGAGCATGGAGATGTTCGGCAAATGAGAGAGAGAGAGCATGGAGATGTTCAGCAAATGAGAGAGAGAGAGCATGGAGATGTTCAGCAAATGAGAGAGAGAGCATGGAGATGTTCAGCAAATGAGAGAGAGAGCATGGAGATGTTCAGCAAATGAGAGAGAGAGAGCATGGAGATGTTCAGCAAATGAGAGAGAGAGAGAGCATGGAGATGTTCAGCAAATATGAGAGAGAGAGAGAGCATGGAGATGTTCAGCAAATGAGAGAGAGAGCATGGAGATGTTCAGCAAATGAGAGAGAGAGAGCATGGAGATGTTCAGCAAATGAGAGAGAGAGAGCATGGAGATGTTCAGCAAATGTGAGAGAGAGAGCATGGAGATGTTCAGCAAATGAGAGAGAGAGAAAGAGCGTCAAGATGTTCAGCGAATGAGAGAGCTTTGATGTTCAGCGAATGAGAGAGAGAGAGAGAACATCGAGATGTTCAGCATATGAGAGAGAGAGCATCGAGATGTTTAGCGTATGAGAGAGAGAGAGAACATCGAGATGTTCAGCGAATGAGAGAGCGTCGAGATGTTCAGCGAATGAGAGAGCGTCGAGATGTTCAGCAAATGATAGAGAGAAAGAGTATTGATGTTCAGCGAATGAGAGAGGGAGAGCAATGAGATGTTCAGCGAATGAGAAATAGCTGAGATGTTTGAAGAATTATAAGAGAGTGTTGAGATGTTCTGAGCATGAGAGAGGAAGATCATCGAGTTGTTAAAGGAATTATGAAAGAAAGAGCAATGAGATGATCCAAGAAGATAGAGAACTGTGGCATTGAGAGAGAAAAGTAGACAAGGATTGACATAATATCACTTGTTCAGTTTGGGTACAGTCACTGTCATGGAGTAGATTGAGCAACATTTTTTTTTTTTCATAACATTTAAATGGGTTTTTATTCTAGGTTTAAAAATAAGACATTTCTTTCTAAACAACCTAACTAATTTGCTATTCTTTTGGAATAATTTTAAATTTGTCTTTTTTTTTTTTTTTTTTTCCCCTCTTTCATTTCTAGATTGTGACAGAGAACCAATCTGCTGGGGTCATGAAAGCTGATGGTATAAATGTTAATGAACTCCTCCGAGAAAAAGCTAAGCTTGAAGGTCAGTTAGAAATATTGACCTCCGAAGCGCAGACTGCTCTTCAAGAACGAGCCGAGTTACAGGCTCAGCTGGCTTCTCTGCAGCTCAAGTTTATGTCTGCCCAAAAGTCCGACACAGATGTCAAGCAAAATGCCTTGAGGGCAGACATTGAGAGCTTGAAGGACAGTCGGGTGTATCTGGAGCACTGTCTTGCAGACACACAAAAGCTGCTTGAGGAGAAGATGGAAGATGCAAAGCGGCTAGATGAGGAACTGAAGGCAACCCAAGAAACAACAGACAAACAGCAGATAAAGGTCCGCGAACTTAAAGACGACTTACGTGCCCGAGATGTCACGATACAGGCCCTGAAAAACAAAGTTGCCGAGCTGTATGTTGAAGTACAGACAACACTTCAGAGTAAGATGTTGGCAGACACGGAAGCTCGTGCAGCTAAAAGTGATCTTGCTTCTATCGTCAGTACGAAGCAGTGGTACCATGACCAGTTGCAAAATGCCAACAAGATTCGAGTTGAACTACAGAAAGAAATGACCACACTTCAAGCACAGGTGTCCTCACAGGGCACCATTGTGGAACGTCTGAAGGCAGATAATGCCCGTCTCCACCAGCAGTTGTCAGAGACAAGGCAAAAGGCAGTGAGCGAGAAGGAGATGCTTGCCCGGCAGTTGGAGAATATCCAGGTGGACATGCTGGAACGTGAAACAGCTTTTCAAGAGATCCAGCGTGAGAGGCGAATTATTGAGGAGACGTTTGATTCAAAGATCCAAACGGTTGAGGAAGAGAAGATGAGATTGTCAGTTCTGATGCAGACGACCACAGAACTAGAATCTCAGTTGGAAAGAGCTCAGAATGATTTGAAGAAGAAACAAGTCCAGATTTTCAGCCTAGAGACGGAACAGACAAAAATGATGAAGAATCTGATGCTCTCTGAAGGAAAACTCACAGAAAAAGTAAATTAAATAATTTTATTCTTAATATTTTGGCTTATATTATTGTTTTAGCGTAGTTTTAGCGAAATTCATTTATTTTTTCCATTTTGGAATATGGAATTAATTCCCATATTCCAAGAGTTTGGGGGAGGGAAGGGGAAAAATTTTTTTTTTCAGTGTTTTATTAAAAAATACCGAAAAACAGAAAAACATTTTTTTTTCTTCATTTTCTTTACTTCATCTTTTTTTTAATTTTGATAATTTTTCATTAATTTTCATCATACTTTAAATTTTTTTTTTTTACATTTTTAAAATTACATTTATTAAATTTAAAGAATTTTTTAATTTTGTATTTCCATAATTTTCATCTCTAATTTATATTTTTAAATTTTGATCTTTCTTTTTTAAATTTACCATTTTCTTCCAATTTTTAACCTTTCTTTAGTTTTTCTTCCAATTTTTGACCTTTCTTTAGTTTTTCTTCCAATTTTTGACCTTTCTTTAGTTTTTCTTCCAATTTTTGACCTTTCTTTAGTTTTTCTTCCAATTTTTGACCTTTCTCTCGTTTTTCTTCCAATTTTTAACCTTTCTCTCGTTTTTCTTCCAATTTTTAACCTTGAAATTTTCAACATCTTTCTCAAATTAAAATTTCTTTTTTTTTTATTTTCCCACATGACAGGACAAAGTTATTGAAGAACTTGAGCAAAAATTGATTGAAGTTGAAACTTCTCTGAAGACGTTTTACTCTGAGTTGAGTAGTAAAAATCAGGAAATTCTCAAGCTGAAAGAAGATAAGGCCAGTGTTGAAATCTCGCTGGCCTCAGCCCTGGAAGAGAAAAAAATCTTTGATACTGCCTTGGAGACACTGCGAGGTGATCTTCATAAAGTAGAGAATAGCTTTTGGCAGATGAAGCAGGAACTAGGCGCCAAGATGACTGAGCTTGACCAAGTGAGGAAGGAAAAGTCGCAGGTAGAAGTAGAACTCAAAGAAGCTTTAGAGAGTGCAAAGATCCAGCAGGATGTAGCCACTGAGCAGGGATCTAGTGCAGCTATTGAAGTTGCAACTGAGAATTTGAACAAGCTGGAAATGAAGAACAAGCAGCTAACTCAAGAAGTGTCTGAACTGCGGAGTCAAATGACTGAACTAAATGACAGGTTAGTTTTTAAATTTCAGCCTTCAACCATTATCTGCAAAAAAAAAAAAAAAATGGGATTTATGCCCATTTTCAATTTTGATAGGAAACAGATAATAATCTGTATATCAGTCAGTTTTGTGTCATGCGTGATACACGCTTAGGCAATCATGTATCTTTTAATACATGACTAACAAGGCAGATTTTTTTCCCATAGTAGGTTGCCATTTCTTTCTGTGATAGACCAGTTGCCATCCAAGGCTATAGAACCCGGTCTAACAGCTGGGGAGAGAAGAGAATTCACACCTTTCCCAAGGGTATTAGCATGTAAGTGAATTTCAGTCAATTATGTGTCATGCATGATACACATTTAGGCGATCATGTATCTTTCGATACATGACTGACGAGGCAGATTTTTCCAGCAGTAGGTTGCCATTACTTTCTGCAGTAGACCAGTTGCCATTCAAGGCTATAGAATCCGGTCTGTCCTGTTATTTACCCATAGCTGGGGGAGAAGAGGATTCATACCTTATCCAAAGGTATTAACATGTAAGTCAGTTATGTGCCATGCATGATACATGCTGAGGTGATCATGAATCTTTCGATACATGACTGACGAGGCAGATTTTTTCCCCACAGTAGGCTGCTATTTCATTTTGCCATCCAAGGCTATAGAACCCAGCCTGTCCTGTTATTTACCCATAGCTGGGGGAAAAGAAGAGTATTAATACCTTTCCCAAGGTTATTAGCATGTAAGTGAATTTCAGTCAATTATGTGCCATGCATGATACACGTTTAGGCGATCATGTATGTTTCAATACATGACTAACAAGGCCTCCATCTGTATATTACATCTTCATAATCAACATTTGAACTTTATGAAATGGACTTCATAAAGGCAGTGTATTATACAACTCAACAGCTGTGGGTAGCTAATTTTTAAAATGGCTAATTTTACTTGAAATTAAGTGATGTAAACATTTTGTTCAAGATACTTTGAATACAGTGGTAAGTTTTTCACTATATAAATGTAACATTCAGGGTCTGAAATGTGTGTGCAAATGTAGAAGACACTATTATGAGACAGAGGTTTTATAGTAATATAATGTACTCATTGTGTCCAATAATAATGGCTACATTTAGTGTATGAAATGTAAATGTAACAAATATTATGGGACAAAGGTTGTATTATAATATCTGCCCTATAAATGGTTCTACATGTCGTTTTTGAAATGTGTATGCAAATATAAAAACTTATGGGACAAAATTTTTCATGTTTTGTTTATTTCATTTTTAAGATTTGAACTTCATAAAAGACAAATTGACTCAGCAAGGACAGTGTATTAACTTATGATAAGATACAAATTGACAGGTGTTATTCAATATCTCACCTGTCTTTTTTTTTAATTTCATTTTATCATGTATGATCCAGGTGGATGAAATGTTGGATATAATTTGTTAGAATCTCCTACAAATATCTGTTGCCACTACTGTTTATCAAAGATATGACATTGAATGTAAGACTGTACAGCTCCATGCTTCCAAAAAGATCTTCAGCTATCACTTATTAAAAAAGACCAAGAAATTTTGACAAAAGTTCTAATATGGTAAAATGGAAGGAATCTCTTACAGTAGTTCTCAAAATCTGCATATTTAAAATTAGCCGACAACTTCCCACTAAAAATTTATGGTTTCATGATGAAAAAACATTTTAAAAAACAAATTAATTTTTAAATATATTGTCAACACAATTATTCAGATAAAAATCTGCTAATAACTGTCAGGAAACAGACTTATTGGTCCACTCATGTCAGTCTGTGTGTCTGTCTACCTGTCCACATCAGTATGGCTGCTGTGTGTGCCAGGTTTTTTGTCCATGTGTGTAATATATAAAAATCTTGGATTAAAAAATAAAAACATTAATTCTTTATATTATATATATATATATATATATATATATATATATATAAATGATCTATGTCATATGTTACATATATTTAGCTAGGTACCTCCATGAAATCATAAAAAAATTAACATACCATGATGAACACATGCTCCAAGTGTAATGAAAATATAGTTTTATTGTCAAAATCTTTGATCCTTCCTCTTAATAATAACAAAGTATTTTTGATTATTTAATTGATTTGTTTACTCCTTTTTAGAGCATTCGAAATTTTGATAAAAAACATTGTTTTTCTTGCATCAGCAGATGTACTGAATTTTAGCATATCAAATTTTAGCCTCTTTTTTTGGTGATAGACACATTAATTTGGAAATTCTTGCAAAAATCAAATAATTGTTGAATTTTCATGAAATTTTCAACACTTATTCACAAATGAATGAAATTATGTTTTACTAGAAAATCTTTGTAAAAAATATATTTTTTTTACATGTTTCATCCCTTTACTTAATTTTATGAAAACTTGAGAAATTCAATGTAATTATTTCTAGCGACTATATTAGTTAAAACTGGAATTCTTTGAAGAATTTAAATCACCAATTTTTTTTTCGTTTTTTTGAAAAAATTTTCTTACTGAAAATCTTTTCTGAATGAAAAACTTAAAAAAATGCAATAAAACTAAGACATTATTTAATTAGAGAAGCTTTTAATTGCTTTCATGAATATATATTAAAGACAATATTTAAAAACAATTTTTGCAATGAAAAATGAATTTTTACAAGATTTGTTTTCATTTTTATTTTTTACAACTTTAAGTTGGATAAGTTTTTAAATCTTTTAAAATTCAGTTTCAAAGGTGTAACTCTTAGGAAATATTATTAAGTAAAACTATTGCAATCTTATGCCCCACCCAATATTTTTAAAAAGAATTTTCATATTTTATTTTGTGTATAAAAATCCTAATTTTTCTAAGTATACTATTTTATACATGACATTATCATTAAAAGGTTACGTGTTTTAAGGGTTGTTCCCCCTTACGGGAAAAATCCCTCATCTAAAATTTATCAGCTGATAGTATTTCTACTTCACCATACTTGTCAACATATTAGGAGATCGATAAATTAACCAACACTGCAGAAAAACAAGACCCCATGGTTAAGAAATGTTTGTATACAACATTTTATGCTATAAGTAATTAATATTTGCTTCAAATCAGATTAATTTAACTTTAAATTTGCTAATTTTCCTCAAGTAACATTTCAGAAATATATATATCTTATTTTTGCAAAATTTTTAAAACTGAGAATTAACTTTTGTTTGCAAATGTGTCAAAATGGCCGATTTTACTGATTGATTCAAAAGAATATAATTTCTGATTGAAATACGCCATAGAATATTTTGCTTACTTACAGGGTGCAATGGATAAATTGTCATCTAAATGATGCAAAAATAACATTGACATCTCATTTTAACAGATATATTTACCAAAATTATACAAAAATATCTTGAAATACCTCGTTAACTCAAGGCAGCACTACCTCGTCAAGACACTTGATGTAGGCCTCCATGTTGAGTCTGAGGCCCTGTGGGAAGATGAATGAAGGCATAATGTCATCATCACTCATTATCATTCCAAACACCTTTGTAATCACCATCAGACTCATCCAACTCTTTCCAAATCCTCTGCACTTTCCTCAGAAATGTTTGTATTGTAGCTTCTTGCATGAATGCCAATCAGTTCAGCACACTGTTTCCAAATTCCTGTCGGAGTGAATTGCATCATGGTACCCTTTTCTCACAGCCGGTGCCCAACTGACCCTACTATACTGTGTTAAAAACAAAATTAAAAATATAAACTGGCGACAATTTACTCGTATATATATATATATATATATATATATATATATATAATCACTTAGCATCCTCCATAATTTATCTAGACTCTTCAGTTAACCTGATGAATATTTATGAGCATCTCTTAAATTTAAAAATTTTGAAAAACTAACAAATTTTTAGTTTTGTTTATAAATACTTGTTGCAAAATAAAATCCTTATATTTACCTTGATAAAGTCCATCAGAGGACGAAACACGTTGGCTAAGATAAGTTTTCCTTTTGTTTTTATACGTATATTAACAGCACTAATTGTGGCATGAACCAGCCCCACACCCTTATCAATTTTACAAGCCAAAGAAAACGCTCAATGTGATCTGATATAAATCATACAGTAATATAACGACAATAAATTATACGACGTAACAACAATTTAAAAACTCACAAATAAGCTACTTTTGACTCCTTGTGCTGTTTGTGAAAAAAAAATGTTTTTTTCTTTTTGTTTTGCAAACTGCCTGAGGAATCAAAAAACCCAACAAAACTTTAGTAGCTGATTTGTGTTTTAAAATTGTTTTTATGTCTTATAATTTACTGATGCTATATATGAAACAAAAAAAAAACAACACTGAGTTACACCTCTTTATACCCTGAAAATTTACACTAAGAAGAAAAAGATGAAATGGTCATTAAAAATGGTATATTATTTTAATGTACCTCTCCATAAACTTTCAATATAAGTAAACCTTCTTTGATTACAGGTGTGTGCATGAAGTCCATGAAAAAGAGGCCCTTGAGAAACACCTGGGTTCTGTTCAAGAAGAGCTGAACCAAGTAAAATGTGAATTTGAAAAAGAGAAGCAAACAATGGAAGAATTGTCTGCGGCAACCAGTTCTATGGCTGAAGACGGTAAGAAGACAGAACTTTTGGCTGAGAATAGTAGCCTCAAGTCGAAACTGAAGACATTAGAAAAGAAAGCCCAGACTAGCCTGACAAAACAAAAGGCTCGATCAGCTAAACTGACTGCAGACATTGGTGCAGTGAAAAATGAGTTGATGGAGAGGCAGAAGGCTTATGACACGAATATGGAAATGCTAAGTAGCAAGCTGCGAGAAGTGGTCAATGACAAGGAGGCATTACAGAATGAAGTGGACATGCTGAAGCGGAAATTTGACCTTAGTATGATAGAGCAGCAAGACCAGATGAAAGTGGAACTGCAGGTAAGATATTGTCAAGCATAGAAACAAAACTTTGCTATTGTTGATTTTTGGTTTATCACAGGTGCAATTGCAAGATGCCGATAACGACCAAAGAATAATTATCCCTGAAAATTATTTAATGAACTTAATTAATTTTGGGGGTATTATTTCTTTAATATTACTTTTCAAATAGATTATTTTATTTTTACTAAATTTCACATAATAGAAGCCTCGAGAGCTACCCAAGGTAGAGGGTTACTGAATGTGTGATTTAAATGTAAGAGAAGATAGGATGAGGTGAAGATTATGATAAGGATAGATAATGATTGGTTCTTGACTTGAAGCGGTTAAGATTGTAATGTTTCAGGTTAGCATCTATATTGGAGTTTGGTCTAAAAACTGAAGGTCTCTTCAAAAATGTATAGCCAATAGTGAAAAAAAAAAAAAAAAAATTAGCAGAAAACTTGCTCTATCCAGTGGTGTTATTGTGCTCCATGTAGTTTCTGTGAAAATAACAAGGAGCCATTTTTTTCACAGCAAACATTGTATTATTAATTCTGAACTATGCCAATTGGACTTTAAAAAAAAAATTATTAATATTGATGATGGTTGCATAGTTTTAAAAAATTTTAAATGTTGGTCCAACTAGTTTTATTTAAATATCAAGTGTTGAAAGAAGCTTGTATCATGTAAGCTCCCTTACTATGTATGTATACTACAATGCATTTTGAAGTAGTTTCTACTTCAAACAATAAAAGGAACCACCATAGCATCTTATTTCATTTAATATAGTGCCTTATTCATATCTTCAAACTGATAATGTTATTGGTTTTGAAGTGCATGAAATCTAAAGTCTAATTGGTTTTGAGTGCATCACCTGAAGACTAAGTGTAAATTTCCATGAAAAATAAGATTGTTCAAGATAATCGCTATGGTTTGAGATAATGTTCTTGGATTTACGAGACATATTTGACTGAAGATTAACTATCGTTTCATGAATTGATTGTATTGTTGGGCATCCTTATTTTAGTCTGGCACAAGGTTATGGGTGTAGTACACCCAGGGGGGGGGATTGAACTCACTTATTGGAAATAACCACCTCATTTCAACATGGAGGTAAGAGAAAGAAAAAAATTAAATTGTAAAGGAGAAATAAAAATGTCTCTATGTATTTTTTTTTTTAAATGATGTTCACTTTGTACAAGGCTCAAGAGCCATTCGAGGTAGAGAGTTACAGAGTAAGAGGCACAGTTTATGTGAGGAATATAATGGCTAGCTCTAAACTTGAACAGTTTAAGATTGTAGAGATCGGGGAAAACATCCTCTTGTGTGTCGGTTCCGTAGAGCAGTGATTCGCAGGTAGAGGGTTACAGAGTAAGAGACACAGTTTATGTGGATATGTGGGAAAGATAACAGTTAATCCTAGACTTGAACAGGTTAAGATTATAGAGATCAGGAAAATGTCCTCTTGGGAGTCGTTTCCAAAATGCAGTGGTTTGTAGGAAAACGCTGCTTGAGTGGAACTTACTTCGCACCAATGGAATACGAAGGGAATGATTGTTGGTTACTTCAATATGTGCAGTATGGCAAAGCCTTAGCTGTGAAGGTTGGAATTGGTGGAACTAAGGAATATAATTTGTCGGAGCACTTTCCACAGAAATAACATTAGTGCGGTGAGAGTCTTCCTTCATTTCGTCTGTGAGAAAGGTGTTGTATGTTGGAAAATAATTTATCACCTACAAGGACGTGGATTGTTTAGAAGACACTTATCTCTACTGATAGAAGGAACCACCATAGCCTCTTATTTCATTTAATATAGTGCATTGCTGTGACTAATAGATATCAGTATAATCGGTATGGTATCTGGAGCATAAATTTATCCTCTTCTCCATGTACCTGCAAAAGCACTGTTGAGTCAGATGGAACTATAATAACCCCTTATTTTTTCTATATGCTATGTCTCTCCAAGACGTTAGCAATCCTAATAAATTTTGTCTTTTTGTTATCTCTCCTAATCCCTGTTAGGTTATGCACTGTTTTTTGGGGGTTTTTTTTGTCCCTCTTCACTATGTCCTGTGAGTGTCTCATTTTCCAGGCCCTCTTTCTTCATTTTGTACTCTTGAAATTTCAGCCATCTCCTTCTGGAGTGGCTTGGAGCTTTTGTAAATATTTTGATACTTTGAACACAGCATCATGTTTTTCTATGTTTTGTTAACAAAGTGTCACATTCAGAGTCTGAAACGTGTTTGCAAATGTAAAAACTATTATGGGACAGAAGTCGTATTGTAATATAATGTACTAGCTTTGTCCCATAATAGTTGCTCCATTTTGTATAAGATATGCATATGTAAATGTAACAAATATTATGGGACAGAAGTTGCATAATAATATGATGCACTATGTCTGTCCCATAATAGTTGTTCCATTTTGTATAAGATATGCATATGTAAATGTAACAAATATTATGGGACAGAAGTTGCATAATAATATAATGCACTATGTCTGTCCCATAACAGTTGCTCTATTTACTGTTTGAAATGTAACAAATATTCCAGGCCAGAGATTTTATAATAATATAATGCACTGCCTCTGTCCCATAATTGTTGGTACATTTAGGTATGAAAAGTGTATGCAAATGGCACAAATGTTATGGGACAGAGGTTGTATCTACTTCCTATGTCCCATAATTGGTGGTACATAATGTGTATGAAATGTGTATTCAGATGTCATCACTATTATGGGACAACTATTTTTCATGTGACTTGCTTGTGTTCATATCTTAGTCATTTATAATGTATTTGTGGAATTTTTTTGTTTCCTTTGCCATTTTTTTCTTTTGTGACATTCAGTCTCTCCAAGAACTGCTGAGAAGCATGAACAACCTGGAAGATATTTCAAGACTTGATCAGAAGGTGGGAAACAGTGTGCACCTAAACAAATCTCACAAGAAGGTCTCCCTTTTCACAGACCTGTTGTTATTGCCATACACTCCACCTCCTATTCACTTAGCCTCACCTCCACACACAAAAGCAACCAGCCACTAGTTGCAGAATTTTAAGATCTTCTTTGATTATTACATGGGTTTTGAATGCTTTCCATAACTTCTGAACAAAGTCGTGGCAAATAATTACTTAAAAGTACATACCTATATATATATATATATATACACACACACTGGGTAAATTGTTGCCATTTTATATTTTTAATTTTGGGCATACATGTTTGTTTTTGATTTTGTTAACTGCACAGTATAGTAGGGTCAGTATGGCACCGTCTTTGAGAAAAAGAGCACCATGATACAAATTTAGAAAACCACATTCTGTACAGCTTGGCATTTGTGCCGGAAGCTCCACTACAAACATTTCAGTGTTTGGGTATCAATCTGAAAACTCACTGTGATTGTTCTGATAAGAAAAGAACTCTGAATTTGTTTAAAGACAAAGGGACAACATAATAAAAAAAAATATCCAAATGTTGGACAGTTTTTGTCTTTATTTTCTCCTGAAACTAAAGCCACTATACGAAGCTTAGAATGGCTCCTGATCAAACAACAGACATTCATTGTCTATTATATTTAACAATATATGCTTGAATAATGATCTGCTGGCCCCAAGATCAGGGAAGCAAGTCAACAAAAGAAAGTTCCACAGCTGGGAAGTGTGAGAAAAGAAACTGTTGGAGTAGAAATGGCAATTACATTTAATTAATTCAACAATAAAAGTGGGGGACCTAAATGCCAATCTAGTAGCACAGTATGTAAGTTTAGTATTTATCAATCCACCCACGAGGATAGAATGTGGCACAAGGCCGGTTTAATGTGGGTATCCCGAGCCCGTAGGGCTCGGCCAAAAATATAGCCTTTTTGAACCCGCCTGACGGATTCAGGCCCTGTCTACCTCCCGAACGAAACCTTGCCCTTGGCAAAGCTACGTCCGGGTTCCTCTCTGCTAATGCAGAGAGTTCGACAGACGCCAACTCGGAAGCTCACAAAGGCAGCGTACTACACTTTGATCCTAGCCTCTGGGCCGAGCAGCTTACAGTATGTAAGTTTAATTACATAGTCCAGGCACCAGGGGAAAAAAAGCTTGTCGGATCAGTTGCCATGAAAATATAGAAATTGACTGGTATTACTGTTTACAATCAGTGTGTGTGCATTTTAGCTTGGGGGTCAAAATCTTGTTTCAGGACATTTTGGTTTAGCTTTCAGAAAGTAGTATTTGGGCAGTCTTTCAATTATTGCATGCACGCCACACACATACACACACATACATATGCACGAGTGTGCTGATAAGTTCTAGGACTAACCAATACATTCTTCCAAAGAAGTTTTGTTTTAACTTACAGTTTGATCATTTTGTCAGATTTTTGGAAGTGGGTCATGTTGATAACTTCTCAGTACCCCTCCTCGCATAGCCGTCAACTATATATCTGTTAATTTTTACATAACTGAACTGGGGAAAATTAAGATAGGATGAGGAAGATGGCAGAAAGGTGGACAGACAGATAACTGATAACTGACATCCATCAAACATGGCATGTGGAACTAGAACAGTCTACCCTAGTGATCGAAATAAAGGGTTCAGT
>CAHIKZ030000539.1:265000-345000 GCA_903632075.3 Acanthosepion pharaonis | reverse complement strand
AGCTTCAAGGAGACACTAGACTATGATTGACATTGACTTTAAACTTTTGAAGATTAGGAAGAGATTTCCACAAGTGAGAAGTGTAAGAGAAGAAACTATCAGTGTAGAACTTATGGTTACAACTAGCAATTTTAACAGTTAAATTATGTGACCTAACTGCCAATGTAGTACTATGCTTAAATTCATGAAGTCAAAGTACCAAAGAAGAAAGCTCATCAAAACAATTACCATGAAAATATTTATAGAAGAGGAAAAGTTAAGCTACATTACGGCAGTGGGGAAAGTGACTGCAGCCAAGATGCCAGATCAGGACTGATAATGTTGCTGATTCTTCTCTTGGAGTTGATCAAAAATCTCTAGACACATAGCAGAAGCACCAGACCAGATGTGGCAGCAATATTTGACAGACGGATGAATAATAGGCTTATAAAATGTGCAGGATAGATTCTGGCATAACATAACAAACCAACTTTCCTAGCAGCAAACTTAACAAACGGATTCAATGTAATCGTTCCACTTCATGTCAATTGAAAAACTTGAGACCAGGAGGGCGCAATGAGTTCTTCTGGAGGTTAGCATCAGCCATGATGATGAAAGGCAAAAAAAATTCTTTAAAATGATTAAGATAATTTTGAACTTGTCTGCTTGCAGATGACCATACATTGTCTCTTTACAATTGATAGTTAGTCTTTTCTTCCTGCTTTCCCCTCCTACCTTGTCTAGAATTTTTCAGTTTTCCTCCTGAGTCGACCTTCCACATAGTGTCATTCACATGTCTTATGGTGCTAAGATTATGTCTGCCAATAAAAAATTTGGGTAGGTCTGCCCCGCTATTTAATTTCTACCTGGGGAGAGAAGAAACCTTTCCTGCTTTTCCCAGAAGCATTTCTGTGAAATTTAATCCATCCGACTACACTGGAATTTGAACTCTGCTCCTTGATATCTGTTACAGATACATGCAAGCAATACATCCTAATCAACAATACCAAAATCCTCTGCAAAAACAATTGTAAAAAAACACTTAAAATTCTCAAAGCTATCACAATTAACAACCAAAAACCCAACATAAATAAAATAGGATTTAATAGTGGTAGTAACATCTTAAATGTATTTATTAACTAATCCTCCAAATAATAAATACCAACCCCTCCCAATTGCTAATGAACTAATCCAACAACATGGCCTGAATACCCCAAAATATTCTCTATAAAAATAAAAACCAACCTACTTAAAACCAAAGCATATAGCCATGGTGATGATTGACAAAAAAAAAATCAGTTTTGTACATCTCATAAATTTTATTTCATCGTCTTCAAAATACTCACCTTGGGTCTTCATGCATTTCTCACAGTACTTCTGTCACTGATGGTAACACCCTTGGAACACATTCTCTGGAATGCTATGGAGCTCATCCCCTAGAACACATTCTCTGGAATGCTATGGAGCTCATCCCCTGGAACGCATTCTCTGGAATGCTATTGAGCTCACCCCCTGGGACGCATTCTCTGGAATGCTATGGAGCTCACCCCCTGGAACGCATTCTCTGGAATGCTATGGAGCTCACCCCCTGGAACGCATTCTCTGGAATGCTATGGAGCTCACCCCTGGAACGCATTCTCTGGAATGCTATGGAGCTCTGTGGTCATTTTTCTCCCTGTTTCTTCTCGCAACTCGAATCACTTCCCTTTCAGCATGGTTTTCAGATTGCGAAAGAACCAGAAGTGACATGGAACCAAGTAGAGAGTGGGGAGTCAAATAAATGGGGTGTTGTTCTTCACCAGGAAAGCTTGAATTATGTGGGTGGAGAATTTCATTGACACTCTCTACATGCACAAATTCCGTTAAAATGTATTGCGCTGATCCTGTGCTTATTCTCACTTCATGAGCATTTTCCTGGATTGTTACATGATGATCTTTCATGGCCATTTGCCAAACCTTCCCAATTGTCTCATTTTTTTTTTTTTTGTGGGGGCCTTGCTCTCCACTGATGTGTGGTCCTGTTTAAAGCGGTTATACCTATGGGAGCCTTGCCAAAAGCATGCTGAATCTTTTGGCAAAACTTTATTCAATATCTTTGCTTGATGTGTTTGGCTATCCTGCGTGAAAGCGGAAATATGACGCATGTGCAGTACACTGTACTCTTGTTGTAACAGCCAGGAACTGACATGGCCCAAAGTACAAAAATTTTCACGCATACACAGAAAAGACACTGTCACCTCTTGCCCAATGGATTTTGCCCATGTGACATTAGTTTTGATGGACAAAATTAAAATTGGATAATTTTTAAATGCTCCTCGTATTTATCCAGCTTTTCACTTTCATCTAATTTTACTCTCGAGTCTGCTTTGATAATCCATCATCTGATGTACATTTTTTTCTCTTTGTTCATTATAATTTGATATGCTTTCAAGCCTGGATTGAGAAATCCATTTGAATCTCCATATTGTACTCTTCTTCATTGTATTTCTAAAGATTTTTTTATTTTTCAATTTCAGATTGGTACCAAAATAACAGAAAACAAACGTTTGAAGCGACAACACAAGAATTTGAGCCTTGAACACGAGAATCTAGAATTGGATGTTCAACAGAAAATGGCTCAGTATGACACCATGGTTGAGGAACTGCAAGCCAAGAAAGATGAGGTGCAAATTTTGCAAAGTCAACTACAGTCCGTGCATCATGACAACAAAGCCTTGCGCACAGAAGTTGAACGATTGCAACGAAGCCTGACAGATAATCAGGATCGCAGCCCAGTGATACAGGAACAACTTCAGGTTGATACACATTTTAACATTTTAATTAGATATCTCCACTCGAAAGAGCATCCCATGATAAAAAAAGGCCCCAAACTTATGAAAACAATTTATTATCATTTAAATGTTTGTTATTAAGGGGACAGACCAAAGTATTTTTTGATTATTTTTACATGTTTTAATCCTTTCTAGCACATCTGAAATTTTAGTTAAAAATCTTTTCTTTTTTTTTTTATTTTTTGTCAGCTAAGTTACCATAAAATCAATGATGTCCGTCATTTGTGGGAAATTTGTAAACAAAAGTTAAATTTTCCATTTAAATATGTTATAAAAATCAGTTATACCTTTTTCAAAAGTTATTTGTGGAAAATCACAATATTTAAAGTTTACTTAATATACTTGGAAACAAACATTACTTACCTTCTTCACAAAAAAAATGTAGTTTAAAATAAAAGCCAGCATGTTTTAACAATGGTGACTATTAATAAGTGGTTGTTTCATCAATGTATTGATAGCTAATGTGAGGGGAAGTTATCACATGGAAGAATGGAAGTGACATAATTATTTTTAATTTCACTTGAACCAACTTATTTACCTTGTAATTTTAAATAAGTAACAAATACTTTCAGCAATCCAATATTTTATTATTTTTTAGATTCTGTAGCTTTAACCTTACATTTGTTGAACATGCTTTATGGAAAAATTAAAAATACTATAAAAAAATTTTAAATTGCATAATGTCTGAGAGTGAGATAAAATTTCATAAGAGAGATAATAATTTTTATGTAAATCTCTTATGAAATTTTTATTATTATTTTTATTAATTTTTTTTATCTCCTTTATTTTCATATTATCTCATTTATGAAAAAATGTCATAACTGAGATAGTACAAAAATAAGACCATATATAATGTGTTAATTTTTTTTTATGTATATTTAATCTTGAAAATGTGAATTTTTTGTACTAATTATGTAATCATTTACACTTTTTTGTTTTATTTAGTCATAGTCAAGTAACGATAGACATTTAGAAATTAAATAAAAATACAATGCAAATAGTATCAGCCTTTTGGGAAAATTTTGTGGCCCTAAATTTTGTTGGGCTTGAAAACGTCTGTTTGGTTATTTTTTTTCTGCTATTTTGCTCATGGCTGGGATCCTAACAGGTGCTACCACCCTGGGTCAGTGTGGACCTGGGAACAACAGCAATTATAAGGTGGTTGTATGCTCATCAAAACCTCCAATCTAATGCTCAGAGTCCTTGCCGCCAGGACAGGTTGTCAGGTAGAAAATTATAGGACTCAGATGACCTAACAGTGTCTTATAATTTTCTGATATAATCAATGGCCCTTTCGCATTTGTCCAATTGATAGTCTTCATTTTCATAGAATATATTATAATATGGATCAGAAAAATCATTGACCTAACCTAACTGGTCGACAGAATCAATAGTTCAAATATGTTTTATCCTATGGCACACTATATCACCAATTAATTTTGTAAATATCTTCCACAAAATTTGGCGTCAAATCAAGGAATTTTTCCTTGATAGCAGAACTTGTGTGGCTTATTTTTCGTGACCTTTTCTGGAATCCAAATCTTGTTTTCTTCAAGTTTTTTATTTATCCTCATAATAATTTCTGCCTCAATTTACTGTGGATGCTTTTTACTATACTATACTTTATTTCCAAATCCAAATACTGTTAAAATTGTCATCCAATTCATTGAAGAATTTCTATACATTGTTGTGTTTGGATTTTATTATACAGGGTGTCCATAAAGTTCGTGTGCACTTTAAAAATTTATAATTTTATTTGTATTTGCGATAGAAATAATCAAAAGTCGGTTCTAGTTTTACCGTTTGTCAAAACTCTTTCCAAGACTTCATGAAGATTGCTTTGCAGTGACTTTGTGGTGGACTTCACCACATTAATTTAACATTAGATTAAGAAACAAGACTGACATGGTAAAGGATAAGTAAAAGACGTTACACATAAAATATGCATTTAAGATGTACAATATCAAACAGAGCATGCATTTAAGTAAGAAAAGGTTGAATAAAACAAGAGTTGTCTCTCTTTAACTGTTAGTGTTCCAAAGTTCACTTCGAAGAATGTTTATGAGAGTTTTCTGTTCTCAGAAGATTTTGCGGTGTAAGAAAAGATTATGCAAGTGTATAAGGAATGTTCAGCATGTGAGTGGTGTGTGTGAGTGAGAAGGTTGGCACATGGTTTCAACTGTCATGGATTTGTTTGGCAGCTGAATTCTCACTAATTAGCTAAGAAAAATTCTTGCTTAAATAAGTGACTATAGGTTCCAGACTGCTGCACGGGAAGAATTATTCTTCACGTGCAGACGATCCGATTGGTTGGCATTGACCAATCAGTGAGCAAGTTTTGGGGAGACTTAAGAAAACTTCAGTGACCCATTTCTCCCAAAAATGCACAAAATTGACTTCATAAAAATAGAGCAATTACAAAATTGTCGCATTGCTGCGATTTGTAAATTGTCTATAATAATGTAGTGGTGATTTATTAACCAATGAATGCTTGTTGTTGTATGTATTTGAGAATGTATGTATGTATGTACGATATAGATTGGCACAACTTCACTCAACAGCCATGATGAATCTTCCTGGATGTCATTAATTGCATAGAATTTTTTACTTTCTTTGATTTTTTAACTTTCTTCGTCTTTTTGTTTCAAGAGTGCAATTATTTTCCTTTCATTTTCAATTTTTTATTTATTGCAATGATTGAAAGTGATATCTCCATCGGGTTTGTTGGTGTCTGTTCTTGAGGTCCTTCAAAGGGCCAATTCTTCGCAGACTCTTTTAAAATTTAATGAAATCTCTTCCATTACGTCTGGCTCTGTAAATTTTATGAAGTTTCATAACTTTGGAAAAACCAATTTCGGGAAAATCATTTTTGACATTTTCCAAGGGTGCCCATTTTGCTATGTTCTTCTTTTATGTAATGGTTTCACAGTGGAGGCTTGTATTTGTACTAAGTCGGTCCTAAAATAGGTTCGACGTACAAAATGTTAGGAACTTGATATAATAGGTAATGACGCAGTAAAGTTGTGGTGGCTGATACTTTAATATCCGACTAACGGTCATCCGACATCGACTGACTGACTGACCAACTCTCTGCCAACTCGGCGACTGCTTCTACTACTCCTACTTATTATAGGTGGGAGAGTCTATTAACTATAGAATAGGTGTGTTCCAGTATAACACCTTCATTGACTTATTTTCATAAAACTTCTTTGACTATATGGTCAAACAGAATTGGTTATCCACATACAAAATCTGAACTAGTTAACTACTGTTTGCTTTGAGTAACTGCAGTCACATAAAATCATCTACTCAGGATATCTTTTATTCCATATGTGTAACAAAATTATTTTAATTTTTGCGCATCAAATTATGTCCCCTGTTTTATGGCCCTGATTCTAGACTTTTACCCAGAATTATGTTGCAATGGAATCGAACGATTCCATAGTTACTCTAAAACGGTTTTAGAGTAACTATTATTTGCCAAATAAATTCCTTCCGTGCTGTGATGAGTTAGAAAAAGTTATGAAATGTTGCTGATAGCAATGAAGAAAAACAAATGAGTTACCTCCCTTGAGTTTTAAATTTAAATGCCTTCGTCTAAGGTTGTTTTTTCTTTTTGGTCGCTTAGGAATGAGATTTGCACCCACACTTCTAAGAATAAGTACAGCTATTTACCAAAGTGTATGGTTTTATATATATATATATATATATATATATATATATATATGTGTGTGTGTGAAAAGTGTATATAAATAAATATATATATGTATAATTATTTATATATTATATGCACGGTACTTATTAGAAAGCACTCAATATCAGAGATAGAGCTAACATATTTGGTTGATAGATGTGAGTTTGTGACCCTGGGTTTCACGCTTTAGCGCCTGACGATCGCTAAAGTGTGAAACCTAGGGTCACAAACTCACATCTATCCAACCAAATATATATTTATATGTGTAATACACACACATTATTTTCAACAAAATATATATATATATACATTGTAATACTGAGAATATTTGTCTTGTAATAAATCATCTTTGGTGGCTCAGAAGTGAATTCTTAGAATTATTCTCTCATTTGGTTTTATTTCCAGGGTTTCCAGTGGCAATTACATCAGAAAACAGCTGAGCTTGAAGCAGTACAAAAACAACTTGTATTATCTGAAGAAAGACATCAAACAGAACTTGAAAGCTTAAAGAAAACTTTGCAAGTAAGTGATATTTGTTGTTTTTTTTCTTTCTTCTTTTTTTTTTTGTAGACTGATGGTGCAGCGATAGGGTTTACCATTATTGTTTATTTCTGACGGGATCATCAATCTTGTAGTGACAGTGTTATCGTTGTTGTTGTGATAGTGTTAAAGATATTTAACTTTGGCTAGGACAGGTGGGATTAATGACAATGCGTTGACACAATGAAATTTATATTTGACGTAAATAGCACATAGTATAAAATACAAAACTGAACGGAATGATTTCAAAACACAACAATTAAATTTATTTGATACATGATACATGCACAAGGTCGTGTCCCTTTGATTAGGTGAAAAAAAGGTAGGACAAGGTCGTGTCCCTTGATTAGGTGAACTAAAAAGGTAGGACTATTAAACTAAAAGGTAGGACAAGGTCGTGTCCCTTTAGGTGAACTTAGGACAAGGTCGTGTCCTTTGATTAGGTGAACTAAAAAGGTAGGACAAGGTCGTGTCCCTTGATTAGGTGAACTAAAAAGGTAGGACAAGGTCGTGTCCCTTTGATTAAAACTAAAAAGGTAGGACAAGGTCGTGTCCCTTTGATTAGGTGAACTAAAAAGGTAGGACAAGGTCGTGTCCCTTTGATTAGGTGAACTAAAAAGGTAGGACAAGGTCGTGTCCCTTTGATTAGGTGAACTAAAAAGGTAGGACAAGGTCGTGTCCCTTTGATTAGGTGAACTAAAAAGGTAGGACAAGGTCGTGTCCCTTTGATTAGGTGAACTAAAAAGGTAGGACAAGGTCGTGTCCCTTTGATTAGGTGAACTAAAAAAGGTAGGACAAGGTCGTGTCCCTTTGATTAGGTGAACTAAAAAGGTAGGACAAGGTCGTGTCCTTTGATTAGGTGAACTAAAAGGTAGGACAAGGTCGTGTCCCTTTGATTAGGTGAACTTAGTCGTGTCCCTTTGATTAGATCATATTATTAAGAAAGTTTGGAATTGTGAGTTGTAAAGTTGGTAAAAGTTCAGTAGAGATTTCTGAGTTTGTACTTGCGTGAATGTTGGTAATTGTCTTTAATGTCTGGCCAGCAATGACTAAGATGGGAGTTCTTGAAGGTTACATCTTGGCACTTGGTAGCAGGGAATGAGACGTGCGAGAGAGATGAATGAAAAGAAAAACTACTACTCAGAGAGTTCACGTGTGTTTGGTTTATATAATGGTCATGTACCACGTGAGAGGTTCCTAGCATTTGAGCGGGAAAACAGATTGGTTGCATGCAGGCGGTTTGATTGGTCGGAACTGACCAATCAGCAAACTAGATTGGATGTGATTGACCAATGAATACTTGTTGATTTTTGTATGAAATAGGATGTTACTTACCAGATAGGAAGATTGCATTTCCTAAAAAGAGGTAAGGCTGGTTTGTTGTGGAAGATCCCACAATGGCTAACTTAAGCTCATATTATGAATTTGATTGTTAGTTACTACAGAATTGTGGCTTTATACCACACTAGGTTTAGTGCATAGTGGAGCTTTTTTTCTCTCTCTCTTTTTTTTTTTTTTTTTTTTTTTAGTGGTGCGTTGCCAATCATTTCACCCCAAGGAAGGTGCCATAAAGGCACAAGGGATTACTGTGGGGTGAAAAAGAATAAGAAGACTGCGATGAAGAGAATAGACAATAAATGATTAAGATTCAGGAAGACAAAAAGATGGCAATTGATGTATTTAAATTTTAGTAGATTGTAGGTCACACAGAAGGAAATTGGAAAAGAGTTCGACAGATGAGAATTGCGAGAAAAGAAATGATTATAATAGAATTTATCGTTACATCTAGCTAGTGCAACAGCAGAACTATTTCAACCTCTTTAAATTTTCCTTAGTTTTCCTGATTAATCTTTCATAATTTGATTTGATAACCTTTACTTAATTAGCATCTGTAAAACACTTGAATCTATGAATTGATAATAAAATAAAAATAATATCCCTATCTAATTTGCACAATTAGTAATATTGAGGAAATGACAAAATGGAAAAAGTTTATTTGTGTTACATTTCATCCGTTAGAACTTCATCGGACTGGGTTTGTTGACGAGCATGAACGAGGGACACTGGTGTGTGTGTGTGTGTGTGTGTGTAATATATATAAAATTATGAAATGGATTAAATGTGAAATATTTTAATTTGTTTTGCTTAAATGTTATTTTAGATGGATACTGAAAAAAAAGTGATATTCATCACAATTGGAAATATTTAATATACACAATAATAAAGTGGACATATTGCCACAAAACTTCGAAGACAGGGAAAAGTACAGTTAGCTACTGAAGGAAAAAAATAAATAAAATTTCAGAGTTCAGACAGGGATGTTAGAAGTTTAGAGTTGAAGTAGACTTTAGAAGGAACCGGAAACCTAATCCTAAACAGGAAACAGTGGATAAACCTTTTAGTGTATTTATTTTTATAATCAATTCACTCCAAGTTGAATTACAGTTTTTCAACTAGATGTAAACATAAGCTCTACGCTAACAGTTTCTTCAATCGCACTTCTCGCTTGTGGAACTCTCTTCCAACTTCTTGCTTCACAGTCAACTTTGATCATCAAAAATTTAAATCCGATATCAATCGTTATCAGTTGTCTTAATTCTTGTTCTTTTATTGTCCTCTCTCCTTAATAGTGTTTTTTTTCTTATATTCTCTAACACTCACTAACCCCCTTGCATCTTAGTGGCTTTAGGCCTTGCTTTATGTGAAATGATTTAAAAAAAATAAAAATAACTTTAGCTTACAGCTATATCATGTTGAAACACCGGTTCTTGTATGATCATCACAGTTAAGGAACTTCTCATCAATACCTAAATGGATGGGTGACCACTGTGGAATACCATGTGCTGTTGGCTTGAATGTGTGATTGGTGTAATCAATAACGGTTTGGAATTGCAAATTAGAGAGCCAACTTCCAATTCCAGTTGGCTTCTTTATATTCACTTATGGTCAAATTTTTTGTTAAAGGTATGAATCCATCTCTTATCCTTCCAGCTATGGGTTAAATTATTATCTCTAAAAGAAAATTCTTACAATCCAAAAATATTTTCTGGCTTCAAATAACCTGTAAAAGGTTGATAAACTATAAAAAAAAAAATAACAATCAACCAATCTATGGACTTTAATTTGGCTTCTGTATCTCTTGACTGGTTATTTTGACCATTCTTCTATGTAGAATCGCCGCCATTCTTCTATGTAGAATCGCCGCCATTCTTCTATGTAGAATCGCTTCGGCCATTCTTCTATGTAGAATCGCCGCCATTCTTCTATGTAGAATCGTCGCCATTCTTCTATGTAGAATCGCCGCCATTCTTCTATGTAGAATCGCCGCCATTCTTCTATGTAGAATCGCTCGCCATTCTTCTATGTAGAATCGCCGCCATTCTTCTATGTAGAATCGCCGCCATTCTTCTATGTAGAATCGCCGCCATTCTTCTATGTAGAATCGCCGCCATTCTTCTATGTAGAATCGCCGCCATTCTTCTATGTAGAATCGCCGCCATTCTTCTATGTAGAATCGCCGCCATTCTTCTATGTAGAATCGCCGCCATTCTTCTATGTAGAATCGCCGCCATTCTTCTATGTAGAATCGCCGCCATTCTTCTATGTAGAATCGCCGCCATTCTTCTATGTAGAATCGCCGCCATTCTTCTATGTAGAATCGCCGCCATTCTTCTATGTAGAATCGCCGCCATTCTTCTATGTAGAATCGCCGCCATTCTTCTATGTAGAATCGCCGCCATTCTTCTATGTAGAATCGCCGCCATTCTTCTATGTAGAATCGCCGCCATTCTTCTATGTAGAATCGCCGCCATTCTTCTATGTAGAATCGCCGCCATTCTTCTATGTAGAATCGCCGCCATTCTTCTATGTAGAATCGCCGCCATTCTTCTATGTAGAATCGCCGCCATTCTTCTATGTAGAATCGCCGCCATTCTTCTATGTAGAATCGCCGCCATTCTTCTATGTAGAATCGCCGCCATTCTTCTATGTAGAATCGCCGCCATTCTTCTATGTAGAATCGCTCGGCCATTCTTCTATGTAGAATCGCTCGGCCATTCTTCTATGTAGAATCGCTCGGCCATTCTTCTATGTAGAATCGCTCGGCCATTCTTCTATGTAGAATCGCTCGGCCATTCTTCTATGTAGAATCGCTCGGCCATTCTTCTATGTAGAATCGCCGCCATTCTTCTATGTAGAATCGCCAAGCCATTCTTCTATGTAGAATCGCTCGGCCATTCTTCTATGTAGAATCGCTCGGCCATTCTTCTATGTAGAATTGTTCCAAATCTTTCAGATTTGATGATTTCCATATTTGGACACAAATTTTCATTTAATGCCATGAATATCCTGTTAGGGTTCAGGAGATTGACAGGTTCATTGCATTACACTTACCTTTTTCATCTTAAACCATACTGAGGCGGCTTTCAAGATCTCTTTGGGTTGTTGTCATTGTTTGTTCCAATCAATAAGAATGTCTGCTAAGAACGTCCCCTTCCCAAATGTATAGACAAATCCTGCAGATGCATGTTGGGATTTCTTCCTAACCAATAAAAATAGACAATTCTTGGTCTCATAACACATAATTTTATTTTTTTTTATCTTGAAGTCAGAACACTATAATCACTTGACTGCATCCCTTTCACGTGTGAACACCGTTCTTACTTTGTAAACTTTTTGTCTTACTGTTACTTTGCCTAGTTTTGACTTATATGTGGAGTGATGTCAGCTAAAGATTTCTTTGAGGCGAGAAACATCGCTTTTTTGTTTCATAAAATGAATCATAATTAGACCAGAACAATCATCTACAAAACAAAATGTATATTTGAAACAATTCAAAGTTCTCAGTTCAATCAAGTCGGCTAAATCACAGTGAACAAGGTCTGATATTTTAGTTGCCCTTTTGTCGGGTAACTTGTTTTTATACTGTACCATTTTGCCTTTGGATATCTTTCACAGATTAAATTTGATTTTATCGGCAATCTTGATGTCTTCCACAATTTCTTGTATCTGTATAATGTCTTTTAGATTGCAACGTACATATATATATATATATATATATATCCCTACATTCAAACAAAGTATATTCTCAGTACAACCACTACCAAAATAGGGGTTCCATAAAATTTGGCCATAATTATTCAGAAATTATATACCGTAATGGTATGAAATTCAATATAAAAAGAAGTAGACGATTATATTATTTATACACTGCAGTAGCCTTCAAAACTTATGTGTAGCCTAAAACAATGGCATCAAATTCTAGGACATTGCTGTAAGTTATTTTTTTTTTTTCTGGTTTTACGTAGTATGCTGTGTTCATCTTTCCCACAAATAAAACATTGTTGGCTATGCTCTAATAATTTGATTTCTGTTTTGTTTGACTAAATAGCTGTATTCCACTTATTCAACTAAATTAAAAAAAACAACTTTTTAGTGAATGTTAAATGAGCTTTTTTATGTTTTTTCTTTGACAGAGTATTCTTTTTTTTCTGCAACTCATCGGTGAAATCTGTGTCAGTTTAATGTTCTACAAATTGTTAACCTGACTAAATCAGTTCCAGCATTTTTAACATTTGCATGGGTTTCCTATTACACTGTCAGAAGTCAACCCCTTATTATGCCATCATTTTTTCTTTGAGTTGCATATACTCTCCATTTTAGTTGCTCTCATTGGAAGTGTTTAAGTCATGTGCTGTTTTGTTGTTTGGCGAAACTCTTTGTGATTTTGTAGCATTACTCTGTGAGGTCTGATGACTTTTGTGAATGGAGTAAAACTCAAAGTAAAATAAAACTAAATTCTCTCCCCTAATAACAAGGTATGACAAACTCTACCAATAATGTCAGAAATCTCATTACAATTTAACACTGGGATTCCGAAAGAGGGCTGTACTGCTATCTTGGCGATGGTGTAAAGATCAAGGGGATACAGTGACAAATAAGTGGGTAGGTATTGCCCACTGGTCGGGAGGGCAGGGGTTGCTTCTTTTTTTTTTTTTTTTTTTTTGGCTTTACAGTTGTTCACTCTGTGCAAGGTCTAGGGGACCATTTGTAGTAGGTAGAAAATCAGAGAGTAAGAGGCTTGGCTTACAAGGATATGTGCAGAAGATATCGTTTAACTCTATAATTGAACTGTAGCGATTAGAGAAACAGTGTCTTGGGGGTCACTTCCCCACAGTAATGGTTCATGGGAAGAAACGTGGAATATAAAGGGAATGAGGGTGATTCGCTACAATGGGCATGGCATGGCAAGTCTTATCCGTGACGGTTAGGACTGGTGGAACTCGGGTGTATTGTTCACCTGAACACTCTCCATGGAAATAGCGATAGATCAGCGAGAGGCTTGAAACATCTCATCTGTGAGAAAGGGGGTTAAAGGGTGGAAAACAATTTGTTACCAATGCGGAGACTCTTTTGGTCTCTATTGGAAAGTGGTAAGTGAAGACTGAGCAGCTTGTGCCCATATATGGCAGTAGTACCCCATTTTCAGCCTGGCTCTTGTAAAGGTAGAGGATAGCTGGAGGAGTAAGGTACTTACTGGCGTGGTACAAAGAGCTGATTAATTTGCCTACATCTTTAGCAATGGATCGTATGTATGAGTTCCACTTGAAATCAGGTGTGAGTCTGAGGCCTAACATTCTTTCAAGACAGTGTGCCTCCCCGAGGGGACATGCGTTCATTGTGGCTGATGGTAGTTTGGGCTCCAATTGGCGATGGTGGAATGTAGCTAGTTATATAATAGGAGGAGTCAGGTGCTTACTGGAGCGGTACAAAGAACCGACTATTTTTCCTGCATCTTTAGTGATGGATCATATGTACAAGTTCAAATTGAGGTCTGGATTGAGTTTAAGTCTCAATAGATGCTCAAGACACAGGGCTTCCCTGAGGGAACATCTGCTCGTCACAATTGGTGAAGATAAGGAAAAAGTGTTCAGAGTAAAGATCTGGGGCGAGCGGTGAAGAGAAAGTAAGATCTAAAGTTATGATTAGGAAAAAAAACGTGTGAGGGAGATAACATTAGAACTAAGTAATGATTTTGATCCCCCCAGCCAAAAATCTAAGTCACACTTAAGTATAACGTATGCTTTTCAAAGAATAAAATTGATAAGAGTTAAAAATGAATGGATGGTTTTATTTTGCTGTCTGAAGTTAAACGTCTGAACCTTTGCATCTTGCGGACATTACCTGGGCAAGATACTCACTAGCCTAATCAGACAGCCAATGTCTGCAGGAGCCTTTGTTTTAGCATTGTGTAGGTATAGCGATATGTTTGTCTGGTGAATTATTATTTTGAATTTAAAGTATCTAAATATGAAGACAATTCTGTGTATGACAATAAACTACAACTGGCAGCAAAGCCTCTGATCAGGAGATTTTCAGGAACCTGGAACCACCTCTCAGATGCTGCTGTTCCCAAGTTCACCCTGATCCAGGGTGGTAGCACCTGTTAGGGTCCTAGCTATAGACAAATAATTAACCCCCAAACTGGGGTGAAAACACTATGAAAGTATAAAGATTTTTATAATAGTAAATATACATATTCATAGTAAAAAAAAATTCTGTAAATAAATAAATAAATAAAATATAAGCATCAATACATTTCTGTAAAGAAAAACAAAAAAAAAAAATGGACCAGCAAGATATTTTGTAAATTTGATATTCCACTAAACAAACAAATATTAAGAAAGAAGTGTTTTTATATAGGTAATGGGAGTAGGTACTAGGAATGGGACCTTGGAGCCAAAGGGGTGGTAGCTAGAAAAAAATTTGGAAACCACTGATATAACGTATATAAACTTTTTGTTTTTCTTGCTTATGCCTTTGTTTAGGAGACAAATTCAATCTTTTGGGGGGGGGGGGATTGTAGCATGAAAGAAAGCCAGTCACATAAATGCCTGACATGATATGTCATATCAACCATTTATTTTATTTACTTTATTTATTTATTTTTTTTTTTTCAGAATGCAACCAAAGAAATGGAAAATCTCCGAAGTGAACTAAGTACTTCTCGTCAAGAGAAAATGAATCACCAAACCAAAGTTGCGGAACTTCGAAGCGCTCTGAAAACTTCCATTCAACACCACAAGGTGAAGCTTCTAATTTCTTTGTTTTGATGGTCAGTTTTCAGGATTTGTTTTTTGAAAAGCTGGCAAGGTGACTTGGAATCGTTCAGGCAAAGGCCAAGTTTTCCCACAATGATTTTCAAGATAAGCAATCCCTCTTCACTTAGAGTAACACACTTTTACTAAATCTGACATTTCCACTTTTTACTAGGCTATACTAAATTTAGTAAATATCTACATTTCTCATTTGTTAATGGTCTTGTCCCAGACTATATAAGGGTGAATCAATAATTCTGTATCCTATTAGTAGTTATCTGTATTTTGATCTGAAGTAATCCCTGTATTGCTCTGAAGAGCTGCTTTCGCTAGTTCCCAGACTTCGCGAATTCAAGCATCCTACGAAGCTGGCATCCCGATCTCACCCTTTCACTGTTGAAACTGTTAAATGTAGCTGTCTCTTCTACTCCAATAGCTTCATATCTTGCACCTCTCGCCTGTGGAACTCCCTTACCTATTCCTGTTTCCCTGATAGCTATAATCTTCAACTTTTCAAATGTAATGTCAATCGACATCTCCAGTTGCCCTGATCTATCCACTATCCTTCTGCCATTCCTTTCCTCTTTCATTCCTACCTGCTCCTGCTCTAAATCCTATATAACCCCTTGCATGCTAGTGGCTTCTCACCTTGCTAGGGGTGAAATGCTTAAAAACAAAAAAAAATAAAAATGATGTTAAATCTATATGATTGGTATTCATTGAATTAAGGGCATTGACAAGGAAGAAGATTATGTTGAAAAATATGATTTTTTTCTTTTCCCTGTGTCAGGTTGGAATTTGCTACGTTAATTCTCTCACTGTGTCTAAAAGAGAAATAATAATGTTAAATTTTGATGTATGCTATATAACATTGCCTAACAGGGGACATTGGAAAATTTCTGTCACCATATGCATGTGCTCTGTTGTAACCCTGTGTCAAACATATTATCATGGCATTTGTCAAACAGGTAAGTATTATGTTAAATGTCTTCCATTTATGGCCCACAAAATGTGTTCTCAAATACCTGATGCACCCAGTATATTCAGTATTGCCATAAATAATGCAACTCCTACCAATCTTTTAGTTAAAAGATGGGAGTTGGGAAATGCAATGTTGGTCTTGGCCTTCCCACTAACTTGGAGCATGTGCATGTAAATTTTGGTGCAAATCTGTCGAAAATTGCGGCCATGCATTCGTTACACACGCGCACACACACACAGATCCTGCCTTTTATAGATAGAGACTAGTTGACATACTCTGTTATTCCTGGAAAAACAGATAGCATGAAAGTGTCCTTCAAACAAGTTATTATTCCACAAACAGCAACAACCAAAATGTGCCTTTTTAAGGGTAGGTTGAAATATGAGCTTAGATAAAGTTCCCAAATTTCTTGTCATATCCTGTCTACTGCTTTGTCAATTAAACATTAAAAAAAGAATACAGTGAACTTGTAACTGAACCAGATGAAAGATATTTGAATATTATTCAAGACTATACAATATTATTAAAGCCTATGATTGAGATTTGTTGCTTTTTTTATTTGCAGATCTCCAAGAAGGTATCTTCCAAGATAAAATCCCCTGCAAAAAAGTCCAAAGAGGCTAATGACTCTGAGGCTGTATTGACTGAGGAGGTTGAACCTTCAGTATCGCCCAGCAAACTGACATGTCGTGATGTTGGTACACAAATGGATAACAATCCAATTGAACCAAATCTAACCACTGTCCCCGAGCCATTTGACATTGAAGCCTTGGAGCAGTTGCTGCAGGATACGACCGTACAGGCTTTGGATAGCAAGTAAGTAATCACCCGCCCAAACATTCAAGATGTTGTGTATGTCTATTTGTGTGTATATAATCTGCAAATTTGAATTTGTATTCGATATTGGAACATTAAAAAACAAAATTAATCCTTATTACACGCGCACACAGACACAAGTGTGTGTATGTATATATAATGTGTGTATGTATATATAATGTGTGTATGTATATATAATGTGTGTATGTATATATAATATGTGTATGTATAGATAATGTGTGTGTGCAAATGTGTACATATGTATGTGTAATATGTGGGCGTATATAGATGTATATATGTGTGCATATGTATATAGACGTGTATATGTGTGTCTATATATATCTGTGTATATATTTGTATATATGTATATGTGTGTGTGTGTGTGTGTATATATATATATATATATATATATATGTGTGTATGTATATATAATATATTTGTTAGTGTGTGTGTATGCATATGTATGTGCGTGTATGCATCTATGTTATATATGTGTGTATGCATCTATATGTTATATGTGTGTATGCATGCATATATGTGTGCGTATTTATTTATATATATATATATATATTTTGCAAATGTGTGTTGTTTGTTTTTGATTTTATTGACTGCATAGTATAGTGGTGTTAGTTGGGTACCATCTATGAGAAAGCACCATGATGCAATTCACTCCACCAGAAATATAGAAATTAGAGAAATTTTTTTTAAGTGTATGGTAGCTTCTTGCCACACATCGTCTGCAACAAAAAGGCTTCTTGTGGATGAAGATGCACAAAGTCCTGATTTCAATATCATTGAGCTATTATGGTGGGAAATGAAGAAAGAATTGCTCCAACAAAAACTCTGTTATCTCGCTTTGAGATTACTGCCAGGATGAATGGTAAAAAATTCCCAGTGAGAAAATCTGGACTTTTTTTTTTTTTTCGTTCAATGCCACATTGAAGTGAGGAAATTATTTGAACCACCAAAGGCAGCAACACTAACCTCAAGGACACATGTCACAGTGGATAAAGGCGTTAGTTAGATCCAGTGACAAAGAGTGTGAGTTCAATACTCGGCTAAGGCAGTGGAGAACTTGCAGAGGGGAATTAACAGGAGATAACTGATAACCAACATCCATTAAACATGGCACATGGAACTAGAACAGTCTACCCCAGTGGGTGAAATAAAGGGTTCAGTTCGACATTCCAAACACCTGAAGAAGGCCGGAGTGTACAATGGCTAAAATGTTGTAGTAAATATGGCGACAAAGATGAGGAAAATAGTCCAAATAATGTACATAATACCTCATCTCAGAAATATAGACATATACTGAAAGGCCGAAACGTTGTAATAAATATGGCGACAAAGATAGGAAAATAGTCCAAATAATGTAAATAATGTACATAATACCTCATCTCAGAAATATAGACATATACTGAAAGGCCGAAACGTTGTAATAAATATGGCGACAAAGATGAGGAAAATAGTCCAAATAATGTACATAATACCTCATCTCAGAAATATAGACAGATACTGCAGCAACACTAAGTTTATATTTTGATGTTTTGTACTCTTCATAATAATAAAGGTCACTTTTTGCAAAAACAAATTACTTTCTACTTTGAGAAAAAAAACCCCTGAAAAGTGGACTTTTCATTTTTTTTTATTTTTATTTTTTTTTTCATATCATTTTTTTTTTTTTAAACATCACTATTCTTAAAATCTGCCTAAGATGTCACTATGGACCACAATTTTGAAGTGGAGGGGAATATGGACCTCTGTAGTACAAAATGTGCTGATTGTTGATGATGATAATGCTTAAGTTACTCTAGCATCTACCATACAACATTAATAAAAATGTGCTTAACTTATTTTCTGGCCCTCAAAGATCATTACTGCTAATCATTCCCAATTTTGGGGTAAGATTAACAAAAGTAATTAATTTACCAAAGTGAAACAAAAGTTTGCACATCAGCATATTTTTGTATTCTTGGAATCTTGGAATGTAAATTACTGGAAAACAAGAGAAACTATTTTGTATGTCAGGCACAGGATCCATAGATTATTATGAAGTATTTATATTGTATATATTAAATTTTTTTTTTTTAATCAATTCACCCAAAGCAAGGCAATAATGCCACTAAGACACAAGGGGCTACATGGAGTGAAAGAGAACGAAAAAACTTTAAAAGGAACTGAAAACCTAATCCTAAACTATTAACGAATAATCGTTTGTTGTTTTGATTTCTTTTTTTTTTCTTTGTCCTTATTCATGATTTGTTTTTATTTTAATTCTTTTTTTTTTTTTTTTTAAATACCTTCAGACCACTGGATGACCTGCAGTCATGTTTAAGTAGTTTGCGAGCACAGATCTCTGGCCTGCAGGACCAAATTGATGCCCATTCAGCCACAATCCAGAATTCTGGAGAAAGTTGGAGGTAAGTTATACCTTAGATAAATCCATTTTGTTATTGAAAAAGAATTGATCAAAACTGAAACTTGTCATCAACATTTTATCCAATAAAAACCTGCATAACATATTGTATCCATATTTTTCATCCAATCAGAATTCTTATTCACAAATTATTTGCAGTAGTCTCTTGCCATTCCTCTCTTATTGTTCTCAAATTCTCTTAAATAGCCATAAGGTGGGAGTGCCACTAGGAGGCAAGGGGTTACAGAGGGTGAGAGCAAGAGTAAAGAGGGGTGTTTGAGTGAAGGATATAAAGAAGGACTGGGATTAGGATCAGTGCCTCAGAAGATGTCGATTGACATTACATTTGAATATTTGAAGATTATAGCTATCAGGGAAACAAGTAAGAGGAAGGGAGTTCCACTGTCAGGAAGTGTGAGAGAAGAAGCTGTTGGAGTAGAAGAAGTGACTACATTTAACCTTTTAGACAGTGAAAGAGTGGGACTGAGATGCCAACCTATTAGCACGCTTAAATTTAATTACAATAAATCAGTTGTCGGTTAGTTTTCTCATGAAGTCATGTGCTGAGTGTTTTTAACCTTCAATGTTTTAACTTTCCATGTCTTTTGGTTTTGTCTACTTTCAATCGGTATCTGCTGGTACGTCATTGAATAGATACATTTTCACAAAACATAACATTTTCCAAGATCTTCTTTTTGCTCTTGTGTATCCATGAACAACAAAAACTAAACTTAAATCATTTACTTATGCAGTTTGTTGCAAATAATTTGTCAATCTTTTAATCACAGTCACTTACGTTCTTAATCCAAAAAGGAATACATTCATTTTTTTTTAAATACATTCAAGACATTCTGAAGATTTACCGAGGCAGGGGAGTTTGTGGCATGTAGAAAAATAGGGTGGATGAAATAGATCAAAAAACAAGTAACTATATTTGCTAATCTGATCTAAGCAGGCATTTTCTCTATTTAAAATGGAAAATCTTTTTATTTGGTTAAACTGTTTTTCTCTAAATAAATGAATGGTAAATTCTGTTTGTCTGTGCGTTTGAAACCTCTTTAACTCGGGCCACACTTGCTCTACATAGATGTATTATACCTTTTTGGAATCTGGATGAATCCGGGATTGAAAATCTGCCCTTCATTTGGTGTCTGAATGTCCAGCATTAAGATTTGTGTCTGGATGAAGAACAAACAGTTTAAAAAAAAAAATTCAAATTTTAAAATAACTAAAAAAAAAATTAAAAGCTTTAAATTCATATTTAATTCAAAGTAACACAAAAACTTTGTGAATTTAAAAAATTTAGTTTAAAATATCTCCAAAATTTTGTGAAATTGAAGAAATCAATTTTATTTCTTCAAAATGTCAAGGAATCAGAGTTAAAGTGAGAGGTTTCATGACGTGAGGTTTTGAAGTTCTGCAGAGATTGTGAAATTGAAGTGATTTAAACTACTGTACAACAAAGATTTAGGAAACTAAACACAAATCATTTAGTTATGTAGTTTGTTCCAACTAAGTTTGTTAATCAGAAAAAAAGTATTTTAATTACTGAATGAAGGACTATACTTTTATGCATGTTTGTTTTAATAATTCACAACAAGGATTTATAGAGGGGGCGTTTATGGTTTATAGAATGCTGGTGACATTGAACCAATCCCAAAATCTTGCTGCAGTGGCTACAAGGGTATCTAGCATTATAAGGTGACAAGCCTAAAATAACAATAAATCACCTGGTAGGAGAGTGGAGCACATGAAAGGTCAAGAGGTAGTCTTTTAGATGTTGGCAGTTGCATATGTAACTGGGTAGCTACTATAGGCAGAGAAGCCGTCTTTGGGACATTGTGCCTGTAGCCAGCCATTCAACCAAGTGAGAGAGTGAGAGACATTGTTGATCGACATGCATGACTGTCTTACTTTGAAGCTGGTAAATATCTGGAGTAATATGAAAATTCTAAAAGTTGTCAATGGAAGAAAGATTCTGTGTCAAGTCACCAATACTGTGGAGTTAATAGAACATGACTAAAGCTGCAGGTAAAAATGTATTTGACAAAAGTTTTGATGATATTGATGTAATGCTAGGTATGAATGTGATTTCCAGTTTTTCAACTATCAGGTCATCCCATAATTTCTGTCTGAATTTTAACTTTTTGTTAAAATGAACGAAATTTAAAGACTATTTTATAATGTCTAATGGAGCTGAACATTATTTTTATGTTTAGATGCATTTAAACTGATCAAATTTTATTTCAGAGAACAATAAAATTAAATTTTGTTTGATTAAAACCCTGCTAACATGGAAGTACCCAAGAATCATTTGAGGCACATAATGCTTTATGAGTTCAAGAAAGGAAACTCAGCAGCCGAAGCGGCTAGAAACATTCACTCAGTTTATGGAGAGAAATGTGTGAATGAAAGAACTTGCAGAAGATGGTTTGCAAAATTCAGAGGTGGAGATTTCACCCCTGAAAATGAAGATCGAACCGGACGTCCAATTGAGTTTGATGAAAAGGTTCTTGAAGTAGACCTTGAAGAAAATCCTGTTTTATCAGTTGAGGAATTGGCAGTGAATCGAAAAGGGGTGATGTTTCATCAGGACAATGCGCGAGCCCACACAGCAAGAATCACGTCACAAAAGATCGAAGAACTTGGTTGGGAGAAAATTCCTCATCCACCTTATTCTCCCGATCTTGCTCCTTCAGATTACCATTTGTTTCGTAGCTTACAGAATCATTTGGTAGAAACAGCTTTTGTAACACAGGAAGAGGTTAAAACTGACATTTGTGAGTTCTTCGAATCAAAGCCAAAAGAATTTTACAGTAATGGAATTAGTAAGTTTGTTAATAGATGGAAGGAAGTCATAGATAATCAGGGAAAATACATTGTTGATTGAATCTGTAATTAAATGTAACATTTGGTCACTTGTTTTCTTTATTTAAAATTCGGACAGAACTTATGGGATGACCTGATATTTGCCAGAATTTGGAGATCCATTAGATGGAAAACAAAAACTAAATGAACTGGATAGCTGAAGAAGATCAGATAAATTAGTTGAAACATGTTGACATAAAACAACAAAGAACTTGTCGTACATAAGTGAAATTTAAAATGTGATGTTGATAATCCAGCACTTGAGAAACATCAAATTGGAATAGACCGTGAAAGGCATGAAACCAATTTTATAGAAACAAAGTGTAACTATATATCAGCATAATGAAGAAATTAGAAAATATTAAAAAAATAATGTAAATGTCTCCCCACCTCATTTATTTTTGGATATTTAACTCTCTTCTCTTGGTACTTAACTACCCTGACAAAATGTTTCTTCTTAATATATAGCAAGTAATAAGTCAAATTTTTCCTGATTAGTCAAGTAGCTTTCTGAATACGTCAACCAAAGAACTACAAGAAGTTTCTGGTTTCAGTCATAATATTTGTGTAAATTACATCCAGTTTTATTTGTTTACTGAAAATAAAAAATGAAACCTTTTTTTGTATTTTTGAAATTTGATAATTCATTTTTTTTAATATTTAATTTGATCTTTCAAAATAAAGCCATGATTTGAACCACTGACTTGGATCAATTGATTGATTTGTTTAACAGCATATCAACTCCGTATGGATCATTTAATGCTGGTAATATTTTTACTATGAAAACGTATTTTTGTACTTTAATAGTGTTTTCACTCTAGCTAAGGGGTTTACTATTTGCCCATGACTGGGACCCTAACAGGTGCTACCACCCCAGATTAGGGTGAACCTGGGAACAACAGCAACTAAGAGGTGGTTTGATGCACTTCAAAACCTCCTGAACAGAGGCCTTGCTGTTAGATATAGTTTATCGTCATACCCAGGACATTGGGATACCACATTGTACTAATGAATGGCTAATAAATAGAAAATCTTATATATATATATATATGGGATTAATACAAATAAAATTTGTTAATTAGCTGATTGATGTTATATTCAGCATCTTGATTCTAGAGTTTCATGGATGAACATTTTTGAAATAGTTCTGTCCACTCTCCCATTTGGTTGGTTTTGTTTAGCGGCATATCAACCATGTGAATTATTTAATGCCGAAATCTAAATATTTTGAATGTAATTTTATGTCTTCAGCTACAGATATTTTGAACGCAAATTTCTGTTTTTATCTACAGATATATTTTGTACATAATTTTATACTTTCAGAGCAAATGTATGTTTTTTTAGATGCGTAGTTTATAGAACATATAATATATTGTTGGTAATTTTTGAAAAAAAATATTACTGGTAATTTCACTACAAAAATGTTTTGCTGGTAATTTCACTATAAAGATGTAATTTTTTTATTTTTATATTGACTGTCATTGTGCTATAAAAATGTATTTTTGGTCATTTTAGTATAGAAATGTATTTTTGGTCATTTTAGTATAGAAATGTATTTTTGGTCATTTTATTATAGAAATGTATTTTTGGTCATTTTATTATAGAAATGTATTTTTGGTCATTTTACTATAGAAATGTATTTTTGGTCATTTTAGTATAGAAATGTATTTTTGGTCATTTTACTATAGAAATGTATTTTTGGTTATTTTAATATAAATATGTCATATTATGAATTCAACAATGTGTACATATGTTGTTAGTATGTAAAATCTGGTCTTAAATGTGACCTATAAGATATATGCAGATAAATATCTTGATAACAAGTGTTGATTGTTCTGTATTGTTCCCACAAATCTGCATTATACAGACAGTTGTTGAAAAACACTGAATATATTCGAAAACAGTATGAATACAGTTTTCGAATATATTCAGTGTTTTTCAATACAAGAAAAATATGACTATATATTGATTATAAGTACAGTAGTACATTGTCTGTCGAAGCAAGCACATGTTTCAACACATACCGATGTTGACATTTTGTTTAAATACTAAAAAAAGATTACAATATTATCTCCATGGAGATGATACATGGCTAGAAATAGTATCCAAGTTGGTACAACAATTAAGTATTGTTAACTGTCCTTTAGTAACCCATAGTGGTTGATATGCCATAAAACCCCAACCAACCAACCTTTAGTAACCATGAAGTGTTTGAAGACCCCTCCCCCAACAAAATGTTTCTCTTTAACATTTAGCAAGTAATAATAAAATAAAATCTACTTTTTGTAGATTTGAATTTTTGAAACTTACAAATTCATATTTTAATATTGGCCTATTATTGCAATTTTTCAAAATAACGCTTTTTTTGTCTATATTTCTGAGATGAGGTATTATGTACACTATTTAAATTATTCGGACTATTGTTCTCATCTTTGTCACCATATTTATTACAACATTTCAGCCATTGTACGCTCCGGCCTTTTTCTAACTAATGCCTTTATCCACTGCACCATGTGTCCTCGAGGACACATGGTGCAGTGGATAAAGGCGTTAGTTAAATACAGTGACAGGACCCAAAGAGTGTGAGTTCAATACCCAGTTAAGGCAGTGAACTTGGAGAGGGGAATTAACAAGAGATAACTGACATCCATTAAACATGGCACATGACTAGAACAGTCTACCCTATTGAGTGAAATAAAGGGGCAACATTCCAACCACCTGAAGGCTGGAGCGTAGTGGATGGCGAAAATATATTTTATAGTGAAATTACCAGCTGTTTAAAAGAAAAAAAAATAAATACATTTTATCTGGCAATATATCAAAAAAAAAAATGGCCAAAACGGAATAAATATGGCAATGAGTCCGAATAATGTAAATAGTGTACATAATACCAGCTCAGAAATCTAGACAGATACTAAAGGGCCGAAACGTTGTAATAAATATGTCAACAAAGATGAGGACAATAGTCCAAATAATGTAAATAGTGAACACTTTTTTTATTATTCTTAATGGAGTGTTATAACAAGAAAATAAAATTTTAAACTAAATGAAAATCTCCATGGTACTAATCCTGTGATATTATCTCACATTACTAATGTTGGATTAATGCCTACTCTCTCGAAAATGATACGACAGGAATTAACGAGTTACAAGATAGCAACCTATGATTATCATTATTATCAGTATAATCCATCCCCCTCCACACTCTTCCTCCATTATTACCTCCGCTAACTTCGTTGAGTAATACCAACCTTATAGATCATCCGGCTTTCTTTTCTTTCCTCAGTTGGGACCAGTGTGTTATCACAATAAGATTGATTCCAGTTTCCCAAAATACATTTTTATTAAAAATTTACTGACAGTATATTTTTATAGTGAAATTACCAGCAATGCATTTAAAAGAAAAAAAAAATTACCAACAATACATTTTATCTGCTTGCTATATATCTAAAAAAAAAAACACAGGTTTACTCTGAATGTATAAAATTATATAGAAAACATCTGTATTTGAAAGCATAAAATTGCATTCAAAATATTTAGATTTCAGCATTAAATAAGGTGTTGATATGCCGCTAAACAAACTCAACCAACCAAACATTCATAGACACAGAATCCTTATAATTAATACTGGATTTTGATTCTAATTTTTGGAATTAGTTCCAGAGTTTCATTAATGAATTAAATTAGATTTACATTTACCTCATTAAGAGTTTGGTAACTTGAATTATTTACATTATTTGTATTCTTCAAACTGTTGTCTTCATCTCTTTTGCCATATTCACATTTCAGCTCTTGTATGCTTTGGCCTTTTTCAGCTGATTAGAATTTCAAAAGGTTTCAGTTCAAAATTCCAATCACCTGAAGAAGGCCGAAGCATATAACAGTCAAAACATCATGAATATGGCAGAAAAGATGAGGACGACAGTCCAAAGAATGTAAATAGTGTAAATAATAACAATACCTCATCTCGGAAATATAGACACGCATTGTGTTGTTTTATTCTATTGCTTGTCCATATCGGTTGAATATTCTGACCTAATGGCTTCTTTTTTTTTTTTTTTCCCCTTCTCCAGGGATGTAGAGGCACAAGTGGTGGAATTGCAACAAGTTGTCCAGACAGTGACAAACACGACATCATGTAGCACACTGACTACAGCTGTTGCTGCCCAGAGTGAATCAAGTCAAAGTAATGTCCCAGACACGGTTGATATCTAAAATGTCCTGATATTTAAAAAAAAAAAAAAAAATCTCAAGAGACATCTGAAATTTTTTCCATGCATTTTTCTAAGAATTATTTTTCTAAAGATGATCTTGTTCCTATTTCTGTTCGGTAGGTAATAATCCATGTGCCTCTCCAGGCAAACGTTTTGGGTCTGAATGTTTCTCTAAGAGAAAAAGAAAAGTTAGAGAGATTTCAAAATTTTTTAAGTTTGCCATGAGGAACACATGGGTTAGCTCCCATATTTTTTTTTTTTTTTTTTTTTTCCTTTAAATGAAAATTCGTTCCAATTGGAACGATTTGCTTGGCGCTACTTTTTAAGGACAGATTTTAAAAAGAAGTGGGGGGGAAAAAACAGTTGAAATTTTTTATTTTTGGTTTCATTTTTGATTTGAAATGTTGAATTCAGACCTTCACTAACAAACCATCTTTGCAACAAATTTATGAAAGGAAGAAAACCCCAAAATGCCCTGACACAAGGATCATCTTCGATAGTCAATGAAGAATAACTTTTAAAAAGTTACACTGGCGTTTCCAAAGAAAGAAAATGACGTTTTCTCTTCGTTTTTTATGTGTATGTATTATTTTAAGAAAACAAGGATGGTTAATCTAGAAAAATTCAAACTACTTCCAAGTAGGTCTTTTTTTATTTCTATCATTTTCAGTCATGAGCCCTGTTTTTCCCTAGCATTCATAAACGTATAATTTGTTTGATTCATGCAGTTTCAGTTTGTAATTTTCTTAAAAATAAAGTGAGAAGGGTGGAAAAAAGGGCATTAATTCTTCCATTTTTGAATTTTTACTTTGAATTTAAAAACAGACACATCGTGAAGTCAGTCCTGAAAAGAAAACATTTAACCATTTTTTTTTTTTTTTTTTTTTTAAAAAAAAAAAAAAAAATTTGGAGGAAGAAGAATTTTGGGTTGAAAATATTTAAAATATTCTATAATAAAGTTAATTTTTTCCTATAATACAATTAAGATTTTCTTTCTTATAATACAATTAAGATTTTCTTTCTTATAATACAATTAAGATTTTCTTTCTTATAATACAATTAAGATTTTCTTTCTTATAATACAATTAAGATTTTCCTTTCTATAATATTTTCTTCTCTATAAGTTTTCACTATAATTATGCAAAGATTTTCACTTTTCTATAATAATGTTTTTATTTAGTATAATAAAGTTAAGATTTTTACTTTTACTATAATAAAATTAAAATTTTTTTCTATGTTAAGATTTTTACTTTCCTATAATAATGTTAAGATTTTTTTCTCTTTCTATAATAATGTTAAGATTTATTTCTTTTCTATAATAATGCTATATATTCAAGTTTTACGTGAAGAGAAATTTTTGAAGAAATTAGGATATATTTACAAATTTTTTTTTTTTCTTTTTTGTATGTTCTTCCATTTGTAAATTAAAACCTGATCAAACATCACCCCCACCCCCCAGCTCCTGAGCATGTATATGGTGCTACCAAAATCTCTGGGAAACCTAAAGTGTAAAATGGCTACTCAAAGATAGAACACAGGTTTTCTTATTTCTTAGTGGAGACAAAGGAAATGCCTTTTGGCGATAGATTGATCATTCAGAGTTTCTGAACTTTTGGATAGTACCAACTACGTGTAGACATAAAAAATGTAAGACATATTTTAAAATTTGTTAAGTAATTAGATTTACTTTTTCTCTACAAAATATTTCCACTTTTAAAAAAAAAGAGAAATTTATTTTGAAAAATAAATGTGCTTACCCTGCAGACACACTTCCATTATTTTTAATTTTATTTAAAATTATTTAAAATAAAAAGCTAAATTTATTAATGGGAACAGGCCAAATGACTGTATTTTTTTTTTTTTCAGTTACATATGGACTGAAGAATTATTTTAAAAATAATTATTGTATTTGATTGTATATAATCCCCCTCTTCCCGCATCCCCTCCCATTAAAAAAAAAAGGCTCAGAAAATATCTTTTGGGTCTTATATGCAAAATTGACGTCTCTGGTAGGCTAATGTTTATCCAGACATCATAAACTGCCAGTAATTGTCTTGAACTTAACCCCTATAAATAGGGGTGGGGTTTATATACTATCAAATACCATAATATATTGAAATCATACATGAAATTCTTATATTACTCATGTATTTTTTTTATTCTATTGTGAATTTTAAAAAATATAATAAAACATGTTGATATCTATGGAGTTGAAAATTTTTTAATTATTTTAAAAAAAATATTACCCTCCCACCTCCAAGTGTCTTCCAGATTCTTCACTTCCCAGTTCATTAGGCATCGACTTTCTCTTTTATTCCATCAATGACAAGATTATTTTCAAAGTCACCAATCTGTCAATGTGTTGATCAAGCTAAACTCTTTGGGACCTCAGAAATAAAGTTTGCCTTTTAAATGTTAATTTTCAAGGCAGGCAGGCCTTTATCCCTTCGGAAATTGGCCTAATGTGCTCTTCCGATCCCTGTTTGTCTTGCTTTATCATTTCAGATTAATCCGAATAGGTAACAAACATTTTATAGACCCCCCACCCCAATTTTATTTTTCAGTTCCACCTCTCTTTGGTAAAATTGTTGATTGTATTCATTTTTTTTTTATAAAAGAAGTGTGTGTGTGTGTGTGTGTGTGTGTGTGTGTGTGTGTGTGTGTATGGGTGCTAGCATATATTCCCAGCATCCCTTGTCTATGCACATGTGTAGCTGCCCCAATATAAGACCTAAAAGGGCAAAACATGTCACAAGAAAACTTAATCCACTTTGTCATACATTTTTCCTCAATATTGTTTTTGACATATAAAAATATATATCATTATCTCATATATATATATATATATATATATATATATATATATATATATAATGAAATAAATAAAGTCCAACAATTAATTTAAGACATTTTTATGTTTAACATTCTATTTATAGATACAAATATTTAAGTAAATGCTCTGTTTATAATAAACAGTATTAAATAACATTTACCGGCCTGAATGTTCGAGAAATTTTCATAGAATATATTCATCCTCCAACAGGAATCAAACCTGTATCCAATACGGAACCTTCATATAGCCTGACGTGCCTTTAATCGTTCGGGCCACAGAGGATCGTTCGGTTAGCAAGGTTGATTTTACTGTTTTTAAACTACAATCTTCCATGATTTTCTCACGAACATTCATATCTGCTCAATGCATATCCAAATGTAAACAAATGACGTCATGCATTATGAAATGGACAAAGTCCGACAATTATTTTAAGACATTTTTTATGTTTATACGTTCTTTTTATAGATACAAATATTTAAGTAAATGCTCTGTTTATAATAAACAGTATTAAACAACATTTACCGGCCTGAATGTCCAAGAAATTTTTGTAGAAAATATTTGTCCTCCGACAGGAATTGAACCTGTATCCTATATGGAACCGTCATATAGCCTGACAATCTGACAATTATTTTAAGACATTTTATGCTTATACATTCTTTTTAAAGGGCACCTCGGCATGGTGTAATGGTTAGCAAGCTTGTCTTGCTAGAACAATTACGACTGAATAGTGAGTTCGATCGTCACTGCTTGCCCAATACTTTCGACCTTGTGCCACATCTGAGCTACGCTTGGAAAATCACTATTTATGGGCACCTCGGCATGGTGTAATGGTTAGCAAGCTTGTTTCGCTAGATCAGTTACAACTGAAAAGTGAGTTCGATCCTCACTAGGTGCCCCATACTTTCGGCCTTGTGCCACATCTAAGCTACACTTGGAAAATAACTAACCGTTCTTTTTAATAATTGTCGGACTTTGTCCATTTCAAAGTCCAACAATTATTTTAAGACATTTTTATGTTTATAAAACATAACCGAATGCTCCTCTGTGGCCCAATTGGTTAAGGCACGTCAGGCTATATGACGGTTCCATGTCCCTTACGATCACAAAGTCCAGGCTCAATGTTGCTTACCTTCAGTGATCGTACAAGAACCGTGATCTGACTAAGTCTCTTTCTTTGGCTTTTTATTTATTTGTTTCTTTACTTTTCACCACCCAAACTATTTACTCTTCACCCCCTACTTTAGATTTATAGCCTGAACGCTTCACTGGGTTTCCCACAAAAAACAAAAAATCGACATTAAATGACGCTATAAAAGAAGACAAGTCACAAACTCAGTCAACCATTACAAAATTAAATTTTAAAAAGTTATAATTGTAAGCTCATTTTATAGTAGGGCAGGTTGATTTTTGACTTCAAATAATCCTTTGTCCATCAACATTGCACTTGCTGTGAAAACTGGGGTTTGATGTCATAAGTACTGACACCAAAAATTAGCTTTTTCCAGTTCTTGACCATTTAGGTTTAAAATCATCTGAGAAAATTTCTGCAGGTTTTTGCTTACAAACTGATTTGAAAATTTTACTCTTTCAACAATAAATTCAAATAAAGTCCACATTTTTTGTATTATGCATTGAATGGAAAATTTATTCAAAGCAGAAATTTATGAATCACCACAAGCAAAATAGGCAATTTTTTACTGTATTCAATAAGTGAAAAATGTGTAAAAAAAAAAAAAATTGTAAAAGATTACAAAAAGTATACTCAATGAATAAAATTTGTTCGATCATAATTAATCAGAACAAATAAATAGATAAAAGTATATATAACACCCTAATACTGCTGGGCACAAATTATAAGACAAAATATTTTAAATTTGCATTTTTTATTGAAAAAAAAACCGCACTGTATAACATGTTACATTATAATATAGCTAAATTGTTCAGTATAGATTTCCTTTGAAATAAATGATGGTCTTATTTGATGGCACAATGATCTAGTAATAATGTGCTTGTGCCATGTATCTTGCTTATATAGAGTTTGCAAAGCTTCAGTAAATTATAAATTTTATAAGGCTGTGTTATGATTACTGGAATGAAATTCCAATGCTACGACTTTGAATCTAAACATAGTTTATAAACTCGTTTCCTCAAAAAACTAAAGATTTGGGGGGAAAATATCTTGTGTCATTACTTATGTCAAACCTCAACTTTCAAATTGAGTGCAATACAATGCTTCCAAAATCGACTTGCCCTAGTGTTGCAAAACTACATTCATGGAGAAAATTTGATGTAAGTTAATTTCGGTGTTTGGGAATGTCGTATAAATGACGCAACCGAATGCATTGAGTCAGCAGAATGTGTGAGAGAGAGAAAAGTATCTGTTTTATATTTTTGTTTATTCAGCAGGTGTTGTGTGTGTGTGTTTCAAGTCTCTTTGTTCATTTAAGAAGTAATCCCACGTCTATAAGTGTTATAACCTATTTGCCTCTCAGACAGTCAGTTGTATGCCATGTGTGATACACACTTAGGCGATCATGTATCTTTCGATACATGACTGACGAGGCAGATTTTTTTCCTGCAGTAGCTTGCCATTTCTTTCTGCGGTAGACCAGTTGCCATCCAAGGCTACAGAACCTGGTCTGTCCTGTTATTTACTCATAGCTGGGGGTGAGAAGAGAATTCATAACTTTCCCAAGGTTATTAGCACGTAAATGAACGTAATGGATTCAACTGAAATTCGAACTTGGCTCTCCGATTCCTCAATCCTATCCCCTACCCGTAAAAGTTTTCTCAGTGACATTCCTCGTTTACTTAGACTGACAATCAAGCAGACGTTAATAAGATGATTTATTAACAAACCCACTCATAAATTCATAGGCTCTGGCCACCTCAAATAACTGAATAATAAGTTTGATCCTCACTGGGTGTCTGTGTGTATTAAGAATCATTTGGGCACTTTGTGTTGGTTAACAAGCATGTCTTGTTAGAACAATTACAACTAAGTAGTGTTTCTTCCTCATTGGGGCGCCCCAAGATATCGGCCTTGTGCCACATCTAGTAATGGGCACTTGGCTTTGTGCCACATCTAAGCTGCGCTTAGAAAATCATTTAGGGTACCTTCACATGGTGTAATGGTTAGCAAGCTTGTCTCACTGGATCAATTACAACTGAGTAGTGAGTTCGATCCTCACTGGGTGTCCCATACTATGGCCTTATGCCACCTCTAAGCTATTCTTAGAAGATAACCATAAATCCATAGACTTTCAATAAACCTGTTGTTAGGAAACCTGATTTCCATATTCTTTCTGGCCAAGTTCTTCCGTAATGATTTAAGGGCTGGTTACCCGATTCCAGGTATACTCATCTGCGAGAATACTTAGACAATCCCTGTTGCAGAGGGTCTGCTCAAGTACTATTTCTGTTTCGTCAACATCCACGTAGCCAACCTGTAGTCTATCAACTCTTCTTAGTTTCAATTTCTGGGACAGAGCGAATAATCCGGCGTGATCGGCAGTTGAATAAAGTCAGTAGGCCGAAACCCTCGATCACGATGACTTCTGACTTTATGTCAGCACATCCATCAACGGCTTTAAAAATTACCAACTAGTCACCTCATTGACAAAACCCCGAAACCCGAGTCTAACATTCTAACGACGCAGCCATTCTTCAATCTATTACCGAGGAGTAAAGGTAGTTAAAATAATAGCTGCGGTGTCAAGGGAAAACCAAATGCATATCTATCTAAAATAAACAATAAATTCTGTTTGTCCGTCCGTCCGTGTGTCTGAAACCCCTCTAAATCGAGACACGCTTGCTCTACACGGACATATATCTTTTTGGAATCGGGATTATCCTGGGATTAGAATATGCCCTTAATCTGGTGCGTCAGCATTGGGATATGTGTTCGGACGAGAAAGGAACAGTTAAAGGTTCAAATATTAAAATGAAAAAAAAAATTAATGATTTTAAAAGTTTTTTTAATTTATATTGAATTTAAAGTAACACAAAAACTTTGTGGATTTAAAAATGTTTTAAATTCAGTTTAAAAATAACTCAAAAGCTTTCTGAATTGAGGAAATGAATTTTTATTTCTTCAAAATGCCAACGTATCACTGCTAAAGAGGTTTCATGTGTGTTTTTGAAGTTCCGCAGAGTTTGTGATTTGAAGAACTCAATTGATGTTCCATGGATATTTTGATTTGAAGAGCTCAATTTTCGGCCTGAATTGGAATTTCGGTCCAAATCTGTCTTTTGACCAGAATTGGATTTATAGCCCGAATCAGAGTTAAAATGAGGTTTTGAAGTTCCATGAAGTGAATTGAGGAATTCAAAGTTATTTCTTCAAAATTTTCATTGCTGTTTTCTAAGCTGAGTTCTCTTAAGTTTTTGAGCCGGACGCCCAAATTCTCCTCCGTTGGAGCAAGCTTAAAAAGTCCGCATGGAGTGCGTTTTTTAGGTTAGATTAAAATAAATATGCTTTGGGATTCTCGTGTAACTTCGACCTACAATGTTAAAGCTATCCAGGCTCATCTCTTCGGCCAATCCACACGTAGATGTGAAAATTCTACTTGGTTGGAAATTCATTTACCGCATAAGTTCACCTATGATCCGATTTTTTAACAGGAGTAGAGCTTTATCACTTGCTTCCTTTTTAGGATTGGGTTTCCGGTCCCTTTTAAAGTCTCCACTTCTCCTTCACTCCCGGTAGTCTCTTGCGTCTTAGTTGCATTATCGCCTTGCTTGAGGTGAATTGATTAAAAAAAACGGTGGGGCGGGGGGGTCCTATACAAGTAGACTCAGCACAAGAGATTAAGTCGGCAGGTTTTGATAACAACTGTTTACAAAAGTCTGTCTATATTTCTGAGATGAGGTATTATGTACACTATTTACATTATTCGGACTATTGTCCTCATCTTTGTTGCCATATTAGTGTGTAAGAGTGTGAGTTCAATACCCGGTTAAGGCAGTGGAGAACTTTCAGAGGGAAAATTAACAGGAGATAACTGATAGCTGACATCCATCAAAACATGGCACGTGGAACTAGAACAGTCTACCCCAGTGAGCGAAATAAAGGGTTCAGTTCGACATTCCAACCACCAGATGAAGGCTGGAGCGTACAACGGCCGAAACGTGATAAATATGGCGACAAAGATGAGGACAATGGTCCGAATAATGTAAATAATGTTTACAAAAGGTTTTTTTTTAAGTATTTCACCCCAAGCAAGGCTGGAGCCACTATCACGCAAGGGGGTTATAGAAAGTTGGAGTCAGAGCAAAGAGGAGTGATAGAGGAAAGGAGGAAGAGAAGGTTAGGGGATAGATCAGGGCATCTGGAGACGTCGATTGACATTACATTTGAATAGTTGGAGATTATAGCTATCAAGGAAACAGGAAAAGAGGAGGGAGTTCCACAGGCGAGATGTGTGAGACATGAAGCTATTGGAGTAGAAGAGACGGCTACGATTAACAGTTTCGACAGTGAAAGGGTGAGAGCGAGATGCCAGCCTAGTAGAACGCTTAAATTCATGAAGTCTGGGAACCAGCGAAAGCAGCTCATCGGAGCAGTTACCATGAAAGTATTTGTAAAAAAGACAGAGGGAGGCGACGGCATGTCAGTGAGAGAGTGACTGCAGACGAGATGCCAGATCAGGGCCAATTACGTTGCATATCCGTCTCTGGATCTTATCAAGAACCCCGAGGCAAACAGAAGGGGCTTCAGACCATATATGGCAGCAATACTCCATGCAAGGGCGAATGGTTGATTTGTAGATTTGAAGGTATTTGATATGTTAACAATATTTGTTTCTCTCTTCACTCTTAATTAAATACTTTTCATTTCTTATAGTTTATTGATATATAGAAATATAATAAAGTCATATCAAACAGTAAAGTATCATAGATTAATTAACACCTGAAAATGAATTACCAGGTATAACCAGTTAGCGCCTTTCACCGAAAAAAGTTGTGTATTCTTTGGATGTTTTTGTAAAGGTACAGTGTGACCTTCGCCCGACTTTTCACAAACCAGTCAAAGAAGATCCCACGTTGTTTCATCATTCTCATTCACGTCGGTGTGACACTCAAACTGGGAAAGAACCGTTGCACGTTCACATGGAAACAAAAGATGAAAATTAACGCCACGCCCAGAAATGAGAATCCTGTTTCAAATATTATAGGAACCACGCAACACCCAAATTACAGGATAGTTACGAAAATCCAGCAGGTGTAATAATTTCAATATCTGGGAACTGTTTTAACAGAGGACGGAAAGTGCAACACGGAGATCCGAAGGAGCATTGGCATATAATGGGGGTGGGGAAGAGGGCTTAGAAAAGATCGTAAAGGGAAGTGAGAAGAAAGGTCGAAACATCAATTACAAGAAGACAGAATGAATGGTTTTAAGCGAAAGGAACAGCCCACATTACACATTAAAAATTGGAGATACCAGATTCAAATAAGTGCACAAATTTAAACATCTAGGAAGTGTTTTAACAGAGGACGGAATATCCGACACTGAAATCCGAAGCTAAGCAGTATTAAGAAACAGGTGAATTTTGTTAGAAACAAAGGAAAAGGCACATTGGGATAGTGAAAGAGAAACAGGTGAATTTTCGTTAGAAACAAAGGAAAAGGCACATTGGGATAGTGAAAGATGCCTTCCACAAAAGCAGAGTTAAAACAGGAGAATTTCGTTAGAAACAAAAGAAAAGGCACAAAAAAAGATGCCTTCAAAAAGCTAATATTAAGAAACAGGAGAATTTAAGAAACAGGAGAATTTCGTTAGAAACAAAAGGAAAAGGCACATTGGGATAACGAAAGATGCCTTCCAAAAGCTAAGCAAAGTATTAAGAAACAGGAGAATTTAGCGTTAGAAAAGCAAAAAGGAAGAAACAGGAGAATTTCGTTAGAAACAAAGGAGTGTTGCGTGATATCAGCCCTTCTTTTTGACTGTGAATGCTGGACAATCTCCTCACTGATGAAGAAGAGACTTGAAGCAACAGAATTGTGGCTCTCCACAACTTCCTTTCTCGTGTGTCTTTTAGCAGATACTGAAAACAAACAAGTGCTACCATTTGAATATCTGGGAAGTGTTTTAACGAAGGACGGAAAGTGCGACCCGGAAATCCGAAAACGTATTAGGATTTTGAAAAATCATTTTTTCTCTAAGCAAGACAATAAAGCCACTAAGACGCAAAGGGTTACCGAGTGTTAGAAAATATGAGAAAGATATACTATTAAGGAGAAAGGACAATAAAATAGCAAGAATTAAGTTGACTTGGAAGCAAGGAGCCAGAAGGGAGTTCCACATACGAGTAGTGCAATATAAGAAACCGTTAACATAGAATTTACATCTCGCCATTTCGATTGTAAAATGGTGAGACCTTGCCGCCAATCTAGTACTGAGCTTAAAATCATAAAGTCTAAGTATTGTAAAACATTTACCATGTCAGTATTTATGGAAAAGTCACAGGGAATCTACGTTTCGGCAGTGGGGATTAATATCATATTTTACCCTGATCAGCAGATCTTTAATACTCCCTGTCAGATAATAAGACATTTAAGATTTTATTGATCTCTTCATTCATAAGGCTATTAGCACCTTATTTTCACAATTTGCTTGACTTAAGCGAGTTTTCTCCTAGAAATTTAAGCGTGAACTTGCTTTGTTATTATTACTTAGTAAATATATAAATTAAAAAAGTCCAAAAATGTTAAAATTGATTATAATAATGAAAATAAAAAAAGAAAATAAATATACTTTTTTTAAAAAAATCGGTATCACCCCATGTAAGGCATTAAAGCCACTAAGACACAAGGAGTCACAGGGTCTGGAAGAATTTGAAACAGAAACATTAATAACGAGCGAGAAGAGAAAAGAGTAATCAGGAGGATAGGAGATAGCGATTGACATTACATTTACACCTTTGCAGATTAAAGTTGGCTGGAAAGCATGTAGTCGGAAGGGAGTTCTACATGAAAGGCATTAAAGCCTCTAAGACACAAGGGGTCACAGGGTGTGGAAGAATTTGAAACAGAAACATTAATAACGAGCGAGAAGAGAAAAGAGTAATCAGGAGATAGGCGATTGACATTGCATTTAAATATTTGCAGATTAAAGTTGGAAAGCATGTAGTTGGAAAGTTCATGAAGACCTCTAAGAAAAGGGGTCAGTAGCTCCAGAAACATTAGAAACGCTAGTGAAGAAATTGACTGTTTAACATTTGAGATTAAAGTTGGCTTACGGAAGGCTGAAAGGCATTAAAGCCAAGATCAACTGTGTGGAAGTTTGTTGAGAAACATTAATAACGACGTCAAGTCTAGGGAGGATACTGCGATTGACATTAAATTCTAAAAAGTCTATAACGAAAGGGATCTCACCCGAACATTAAAGCCTTAAGACACAAATCAAAAGAATTTAAACAGAAAAATAAAAGAGTAATAGAAATTGACATATTTAAATAGAAAAGAAAAAACAATCAGTCATTTTGAAAAACTACGTTAATTTAATTGTCTCAACTGTATTTGATGAGATACTGTCAGTCTAGTACTGCGCTTAAATTCAAAAGTCATTTCACCAACAATTATTTTACTATTTAAGATTTTATAAAAGACAAAACAATCACTTTTGTTTAATTTATCTCGATTTTGGATACAGGCAACATTTGCTAGCTTTATTTTCTCAAGATTTTTACCAAACCCTGTTTCCATCTATATATATATATTGATATATATATATATATATATATATATATATATATCAAGAAATCAAAAGAAAACTGATGAATCCGTTTTCACAACAGTGCAAACATTATTTCTATATATTTCTTGCATTCGACAGCCTTCAGCGAAAGGTGGGTAACTGAAGCGAGCTGGGTTCACTTAAACGCGGCTAGTCTTGATTTTCTCTTTTAGGTCAACCTATATCACATCGGGGTGGTTTCCTGCGGAGCCCTCCCCTTGGTTAGGCTAGACAAACTTTTGTGTATCTAGTTAATGTGAGTAAGTGTTGTTCCTGGTCTGCTCCCGGCTACATCAACTTTATTGATTCGCCATGCCCGTCTATATTTTCTCCTTTCCCTCTCCCTTAGCGAGAGAGCCTCTTGATTTTTGCTAAAATGGGCAGAATACAGCGGCTTCTCTTTTTCGAAGGGTTCGTCGGGTCCTACTAACATTAGTAATATTTATTTTTGCTTTGCTTTGATTTTTAGTTTGTTTTGGGGTTCACCCGACCCCTTTCATGATCCTTCATCCGATTTGTATATACAGGGTGCAGCTGGTATTTGAGATTAATACTGCTTCCTACTAACTTCTAATGCTTTTATTTTTAAGAAATCAAGAATGGCAAACCCTATGATAACAAATGAAATGAAAAGACATGCTGTGATTGTGGCATTAAAGGCTGATCATAGCGATTTGGATATTGCACGTTTTCTCAAAGTTGCCAGAATGTATAGCTGACCATTTGTACGACCACATCACACCCAACATTTGGCCTTCTAACTCTCCAGATTTCAATCCACTAGACTATTATGTGTGGAGCGTTGTTGAGAAGGAGGTTAATAAACAGCCTCCAAACACCAAAGACTCTCTTAAAGAGTAATGTCTGACATAAATAAGGGCCAATTAATCAAAGCTTACAGCCGATTTCGACCACGTGTAGAGGCAGTTATCGATGCTAGGGGTGGTTTTATTGAATAAAATTAAATAATAGCTAAATTTAATGTTTACTTGTTTGTAATCAAATATAATTATATTCATTTGTTCAGCAAGTTTTTTACTAATCCATAAAATCTGTTCTCAAATACCAGCCGCACCCTGTATATATTGTAAATAATATTTAGCATCTCATTGGGATGAGTTTTTTTTTCTTTTCTTTTTAGCCCCCTCCCTCTGAGAGGATGTGGTATTATGGTGTATAAAGGATTGATTGGTGACGGACGAGTTTTTATGGTGAATGAAGAAATTGTAACAAGAGAATGGGTCGTGAATCGGATTAGCTAGGTATAAGATAGTGAAGACCAGCCTCTAACCAATCCCCCTTTTCGGCCTTGTGCCATACTTGTATTAATCATGCCTATTATAAAATCCAGGTTGTGTTGTGTGTGTGTTTGTGTGTGTGTGTGTGTGTCTGTACGTTTATATATTGGATCGGATTTCCTACATTTTTCAACCGATTTCAACAAAACTTCACAGGACTACGTAAAATTACCTTGCGGTGATTCTGACAGCGCCCAAAATTGGAAAAACACAATTGTTTTTGCACGAAATCAATTTGAAAACACGATTAAGAGGCATCCTGAGAATGAAAGGGGACAACTCATATCGAGTTATACTTATTATAAAAACCCAGATTGTTTGTGTGTGTGTGTGTGTGTGTGTGTGTGTGTGTGTTCGTTTATATATTGGATCGGATTTCCTATTTTTACAAACCGATTTCAACAAAACTTCACTTTTTTTTTTTGGCAGGTAGTGTTTCTTATTGTCTTGCACACTTTTTTCTTTATTTTTACATTCAGAATGCTTTAAAAATTCCATTTACAAGACAATTGTTTATAATAAAATTCTATTCAATCGATAGACTCATAATGATTGAAAACAATGTTTTTCTAATCCATAAAAAAAAAAAAAAAAAAAAACTAATTAAGACATGCGTGTCCGTCAACCTTAAACAATAATCTTTGTCAATTTTATTTTTCAGTCTTTATGATGGTCGATACTTGATCTATCTCTTACTGTTACATCCCCGGGCAATGCCGGGCTCTACTGCTAGTTTACAATAAATCTGAGTACCGTTTCTAATGTCAAAATTGTAACAATGTAAAAAATATAAAATCGAACAATTTCAGATCAAATGCCGTCATGTCATGAAGTTTGTTTTTTTAATTTTTTAACGTTTCAACGTAATCACCTTATACCGTTTTTAGTATGGAACGGGTCTAAAATTTATTTGGATGCAATTAGAGTGTTTTTTGGTTTTTGGTTTTTTTTTGTAACGTATTTAAATGAAATATAAATATATCTGTTAATTAAATCACTAGATTTATCGAAGCCCTGACAAAACTTAAAGTTAGAAGAGAAGCCGTTTGAACTTTTATTTATCTGTTAACAACGTATTTCGAGATAAATATTTGCATTTTTTGAGTTTGTGTCCGCCTGACTTGAAAATATCCATCTGTAAGTTTTCACAAGCGAAGATTTAGAATCAATTAATTGATTTTTTTTTACAGCTTTTGCAGGTTATTTAAAGGCAGAAAATATTCTTACACTGTAAGATGTTAATAATGATTTATTGATACAAGTCCTACTAAATAACCCATAACAGACGGTGGGGAAGAAGTGGATTCATGCCTTTCCCAATAATATTTGCGCGTAAGTGAATATATCGACCCTGACTGGAAATGGAACTCGGCTCTCCGATTAACAATTCCGAGCCGTTATCCATCACACCACCTGCACATCCATGCTTACAGCACCTGGTATTCGCAAGTGGGTACTGACTACGTTCGATTTAGGATTTAAGGAGATTTACGATGCTTTAGGCCGGTAAACGTTAATTTCGGTGATTGACACCCCCCCCCCAAAAAAACGACATTGTCGACTCAAATATATATATATATATATATATATAAAATTGAATCATACAAAAAGTATATAGTAAAGTTAATGATATAAAATGGCGAAATCCCTTCGCTAACAAAATTTTAAAGGTGCACTAATCTACAAATCACTCATTGAATGTTATGATCCTTGTTTGATTCAACGAGTGATTTTGAAGGTTAATGCATCTTTAAAATTTTGTTAGCGAAGTGATTTACTATTCTACTTTTTGTATGAATGATTCATTGTAATATAAATTGAACTGCACTACATATTTGTTTTAAAAACTTGATCCGACGTGCAAATTTTCGGGATATCAACTGAGACATTACTCTATTTATTGAACAATTTAGTTCATGCCATATATATATATATATATATATATATATATGAAGAAATATAGTTTTAAGGTGTGCTATATTTATGGGATAAAGTGCTCAATATCAGAGAATCAGAGATAGAGCGTGTGTAAATATAAAAGTGAACATTGAAGTCAACACTTAGATCCTCTACGTGTTGATTTCAATGTTCATTTATATATATATATATATATATATATATATATATTGGATGCACGGTGGAGTAATGGATAGCGGCTTGGATTGAGGAATCGGAGTTCGAATCGAATCCATTACATTCACTTACGTGCTAATACCTTTGGGAAAGGTGTGAATCTTCTTCTTCTCCCCCCCCAGCTATGGGTAAATAGCAGGACAGACTGGGTTCTATAGCCTTGGATGGCAACTAGTCTAGGAGAAGGACAACTCTGAATTCAAAACCTGCGGAGGGTTGTTTGTGGACCTTGTGGCACGTAGTGCACCAGGTCTCTGTATTTGGCCCTTCAAAAAGTGTGGATGGTCCTGCATGAAACCTTCACCACTATAATCAAATCTCATGTTCTGTGGTCAGGCTGCCGGTTTCCTGTGAACTGATCTACTTGACCTTCATACCTCGAATTCGACGGAAGAGTCGAGTATATTCGCTTGAGGATGAAATGGAACTAATGTCTTTAATTTAATTTAATTACAAGATTAAATTCGAAGCTTTCAGCTTCCATTTTTGAAACATGGTTAGAACTGTGTAGCGGAAAAACATATTTTAAATTAATTAAGTTATAATATTAATGCTCTGTAAATTTACATTGAGCACTATTTTCTAAAAAAATATCTATAAGAACATCAGATTATATATCTTACTGTTCTTTCTTTCTATATATATATATATATATATATATATATATATATTATCCTTCGTCGCTAGCACAACTCAGAGTTTCCTGCACAACGCAATCTTCAGGTGCTGGATTGAGAATCAATAGTCTCAATCCTTCGCCTGAAGATTGCATTGTGCATGAAACTCCGAGTCGTGCTACTGGTGAGGAAAAAATTGCATATTAAGATATACTTAATAGCTCTGATATATTACATCGAGCACTATTTTATAGACACCAGCACTCAATGTGCAATATCATATATTCATATATACAATTGTCTATCGGCCTAGACATCGAAAGTCTTATTAAAGAAAATGTACCTTCTGGGAGTTGGCTTGAAAGTGATTTCCCGGATTAAAAAGTAATACAGATTTGTTTCCGATCAGTAGACACAATTTTTTTTTTTTTTAAATAAGACTTTTACGATTCACAGATGAACAAAACCGGGTTACTAATGATGATGATGACTGTGTGCATTGACATCAACGCGTGAATGATGGCCCCGGTGGTGAAATCGATTTAGTTAAATGACTAACTGCAAGTAGAAGAGATATCCGAGTAATAACTGAAGAATTATTGCCCAGCTGACATTTGACGAAGCACCGGATGGTCCGTTGCACATGTCCGTTGAACAAAGAGTGGCGCAGACAGCCATATACCCGATGACTGTACACATGGTCATGTTCTTTTCTGGATTCAAGTAATTGAATTTATGGTAAGGCAGTTGAGAGAGAGAGAAGGAGAAGATGCCATCGGTACACGACCTCAAAATCACATTGGCTTTGCCTATAGAATAAAAAAAGAAAAAAAAAACATTTTTAGTGTCATTAGTTAAGAAAAAGTTAACTGTACAAAGTCATCCATAAGTAATTTTCATTTCTGGGATCTGTTTGTAATGAAAGATATGTAGTAGGATAAGGTAGTAGTAAGACCCTATTGAAATATACACTTCCCTTTTCACTAAGAGAAGGGCAAAGAAAATCATGTTCATATTTCCTTTTTTTTCCTATCCTCGGTAACTGGCAGAACCCGGACATAGTTTATGCAGGTCAGCAAACGTCAAACTAACAACACGTTCCGCCAAAAACCAAACGGAAAACACGGATGTGTCAAGTCAAATAAAAAAAAAGACCACGTGCGCATCGGAAGGGGGAGACTTTTCGATATGTCAGTTCGAGAGTTAGAGATTTATCGGCTGGGATTTAGACAGGATGTACGCCCGTAGTGCGTCGTCCGATGTCGACCCAACACCTAGGATATCCACATAAGCACTTACAAGAGTAAATCCCTGCAACCTAACTCAAAATCTCAGCTCCATAGAAAAAAGGTAATGTCGTGCATGTGTTGGTCGGGATATTATTAATTTGAATTTCTTAAAACGTACTGAATATACATATAATAGATATATATATATATGTAATTTAAAGAAAACCAGACAACTTTAAGGTTCCATAAGGTTATAATTTATTTCCCAGGGGTTTTTCTTGTTCCCTGGATCATCAGACCTCACTTCCAATGATGAAAAAATTGAATTTAAACTTACACTTTTGGAGAGTACTATTAGCCGATGTAAGGTGATAGAGAGAGGGGTGAGAGATAGTGTGACAGACATGGTCGAAATTAGAGAGGGAAGGGAGAGATGGTAATTCTTTTAAATTTATTCTTATTACAATACTTAATAGTGACGAAGTGGGGTAAGGATAAGTCATTGACCTATTTAATAAGTCAACTCACCGGAAACGATATAAAGAAAGAAAAAAAGGAAGGGAAGAAGTAAGAGATGGATCCACACAACTTCAAACAAAAGGTTAGGAAGGAAACCGCCATCAATACTGGAAAGAGTGATAACAGCTACTGGGCTTGAGAAGAGAAAATAATGACATAATCAAGATGTTGACATTCCACACTACTTCAAACAAAAGGTTAGGAAGGAAACCGCCATCAATACTGGAAAGAGTGATAACAGCTACTGGGCTTGAGAAGAGAAAATAATGACATAATCAATATGTTGACATTCCACAGTACTTCAAACAAAAGGTTAGGAAGGAAACCGCTGTCAATACTGGAAAGAGTGATAACAGCTACTGGGCTTCAGAAGAGAAAATAATGACATAATCAATATGTTGACATTCCACAGTACTTCAAACAAAAGGTTAGGGAGGAAACCGCCGTCAATACTGGAAAGAGTGATAACAGCTACTGGGCTTGAGAAGAGAAAATAATGACATAATCAAGATGTTGACATTCCTCAGTACTTCAAACAAAAGGTTAGGAAGGAAACCGCCATCAATACTGGAAAGAGTGATAACAGCTACTGGGCTTCAGAAGAGAAAATAATGACATAATCAATATGTTGACATTCCACAGTACTTCAAACAAAAGTTTAGGAAGGAAACCGCTGTCAATACTGGAAAGAGGATAACAGCTACTGGGCTTGAGAAGAGAAAATAATGACATAATCAATATGTTGACATTCCACAGTACTTCAAACAAAAGGTTAGGAAGGAAACCGCTGTCAATACTGGAAAGAGTGATAACAGCTACTGGGCTTGAGAAGAGAAAATAATGACATAATCAAGATGTTGACATTCCACAGTACTTCAAACAAAAGGTTAGGAAGGAAACCGCCGTCAATACTGGAAAAAGTGATAACAGCTACTGGGCTTGAGAAGAGAAAATAATGACATAATCAAGATGTTGACATTCCACAGTACTTCAAACAAAAGGCTAGGAAGGAAACCGCCATCAATACTGGAAAAAGTGATAACAGCTACTGTGCTTGAGAAGAGAAAATAATGACATAATCAAGATGTTGACATTCCACACTACTTCAAACAAAAGGTTAGGAAGGAAACCGCCATCAATACTGGAAAGAGTGATAACAGCTACTGGGCTTGAGAAGAGAAAATAATGACATAATCAAGATGTTGACATTCCACACTACTTCAAACAAAAGGTTAGGAAGGAAACCGCCATCAATACTGGAAAGAGTGATAACAGCTACTGGGCTTGAGAAGAGAAAATAATGACATAATCAAGAGTCCGTTGAAAACATTTTCGCCTCGAAGCTTGCTGAATTTTATTCAAACCTGTCCAAGAGCTACCTGATATGTGCAATAATTGATAGATAGATAGATAGATAGATAGATAGATAGATAATGAACAGAGATAGATAGATAGATAGATAGATAGATAGATAGATAGATAGATAATGAACAGAGATAGATAGATTAGTTTGATTTAGAGGTAATTTCCTTTTGGGGAACCAATTCTAATGACGAATGTATCATATTAACTACTAATCATACTTGTCAGTTAAATGTAGTACACTAACATAGATCTGAACAGATTGTGATAGATAAATCAGGTTCAATCATAGGTAATCTTCATTTTTTTGGAACCATTCCTAATGACGAATGTAACATCCTAACTACAAATCATAGGTGGTAATTAAGAATAACTTTGGAGTCCACTGACATACCTTAGTTTTTGTATGGCAATGGCAGCGTACATGGAGGATTAAAGGAGAAAATGTTGTTTTCCGCCATTGCAATACAAGACAGCATACAACATTAATAATACAAGAATCCATTTTGAAATTCGTTTGGTCTGTTCTACTCAACCCGTCACCTGTCTTTGCTCAAATTGATTCTTACTTTTCTTGATCTCTGTAAAATGCTTTAATGAGGAAAACTTTCTCGAAGGAAAACTTGATTCAAGAGTTCGTTGAAAACATTTTCGCATCAAAGCTTGCTGGATTTTATTCAAAAGTATGGAAGGCATGGTTGCCTCATAAGAAACAGGTCCTTATAAATAATGGTGAATAAAGAATTGAATAAAATGTCATTGAAATTATTTTTTTTTTAAGAATAACGCTGATAAACAAAAAAGGAAATTATTTCTGGCTCAACTTAATATAAATTTTATTTTCTCCTTTGTGCTTCAGGAAATGTAAATCTTTTATTGGAATATGATAAAGCGTAATTTTTACGTTGTATCGTTACGCCGAAGAAGAGACACATTATTCTTGGCAATTTTTAACCTTTCTAAAAAAAAAATGGTGTGTGTGAAAAGAATGTTTTCCCTTGGCACCGCTATTATTTTAACTACCTCCACTCCTCGGCAATTTTTATTGTTTTAAAAGCGATAATTAGAATTGGAATAAAACCTAAACACACGATAAAAGTAAATTAATACATTTGCTTGTGTTCTTGAAAATTGAAAACAAAAATAATAAACACAATTTTCTAGATTGTTTAATTAAATGGTGGGAAAAACATCGACTAATTGCCAATTGAATCGAACTTTATAAAATGGTTAATAAGGATTTCCTAATAGTTGGTTTACATAATTTATAAATAAAAAAATATTTTCATATTTATTTCTTTATAAATTGGTAAATGATAAATATTTCATTGCAGTAGTTTTAACTGTATTAGTTTTTCGAATGTTGTAAATATAAAATTATTCTTGCAAATAAAAAATCTAATAAATAAATAAGGTTTAATATATTTGTTGTCACTTCTCAAGAATAAAAAATGCATAAATTCACTTCCATAATATGTTGAAGTTTTATTACAATTCAAATAATCCTTCAAAACAATCAATATGAAAACTCATGTTCTTAAATAGTCCTATCAGATCGAGTCTTTCCTATGGATTTCATGCATGGTACCAAACCAGTTCGGAAACAGCTACTGGGCTTGAGAAAAGAAAATAATGACATAATCAGGATGTTGACATTTTATAAATTCAAACAAAGGTTTAGGAAGGAAAATTGGTCAATACTGGAAAGAGTGATAACAGTTTTACTTGGCTTGAGAAGAGAAAATGTAAATATAATCAAGATGTTGACATTCCACACTACTTCAAACAAAAAGGTTAGGAAGGAAACTTCCATCAATAAAAAATGGAAAATTCAGTGATAACAGCTACGGGGCTTGAGAAGAGAAAATAATGACATAATCAAGATGTTGACATTCCAAACTATGTTCAAACAAAAGTCAGGAAGGAAACCTCCATCAATACTGGAAACCATCTATAAACAGCTACTGGGCTTGAGAAAAGAAAATAATGACATAATCAGGATGTTGACATTCCACACTACTTCAAACAAAAGGTTAGGAAGGAAACCCCCATCAATACTGGAAAGAGTGATAACAGCTACTGGGCTTGAGAAGAGAAAATAATGACATAATCAAGATGTTGACATTCCACACTACTTCAAACAAAAGGTTAGGAAGGAAACTGCCATCAATACTGGGAAGAGTGATAACAGCTACGGGGCTTGAGAAGAGAAAATAATGACATAATCAAGATGTTGACATTCCACACTACTTCAAACAAAAGGTCAGGAAGGAAACCTCCATCAATACTGGAAAGATCTATAACAGCTACTGGGCTTGAGAAGAGAAAATAATGACATAACCAAGATGTTGACATTCCACACTACTTCAAACAAAAGGTTAGGAAGGAAACCCCCATCAATATTGGAAAGACTGATAACAGCTACTGGGCTTGAGAAGAGAAAATAATGACATAATCAAGATGTTGACATTCCACAGTACTTCAAACAAAAGGTTAGGAAGGAAACTGCCATCAATACTGGGAAGAGTGATAACAGCTACTGGGCTTGAGAAGAGAAAATAATGACATAATCAAGATGTTGACATTCCACACTACTTCAAACAAAAGGTTAGGAAGGAAACTGCCATCAATATTGGAAAGAGTGATAACAGCTACTGGGCTTGAGAAGAGAAAATAATGACATAATCAAGATGTTGACATTCCACACTACTTCAAACAAAAGGTTAGGAAGGAAACCGCCATCAATACTGGAAAGAGCTATAACAGCTACTGCGCTTGAGAAGAGAAAATAATGACATAATCAAGATGTTGACATTCCACACTACTTCAAACAAAAGGTTAGGAAGGAAATCCCCATCAATACTGGAGAGAGCGATAACAGCTACTGGGTTTGAGAAACCTGTTTTCCTGAAAAGTTATTTTAAAAGAAAGATTTTATAAATTTCAACCGAAAGTACTATTACTGGCTGCTGGTCAATGAATGCCAAATGTTATTATTTTGAAATATTACATTTCATGTGGCATAAGGCCAAAAGGGGAGAGATTAGTCACCACTGACTTACAGTCAGTGACACCGAATCTACACCTAGTTAATATGGTTTACGACCCATTCATTCATTTACTCATACGCCACAAGAACTCATTCATCTACATTCAATCTCGGAATACTGAATACCAAGTATTTCCTTATCAGGAAATGGCTAATATTACCATTACCATTATTTGAGTTTATAAAAGATTGAAAATTTATTGAAAAAAAGTTTGAACAAAGTAACTATAAACAATTTTTTTTGCTATCCTCTGCCAGCCACAATAATGGAGAAAGCATTACCTCGAACCATCGCCAGTGAGACACGCTGCAAGAGTCACTCTGTTTCACGAGGCTCATCCGTTAATCGAGACGCAATCGCGCCAATCCTTCCGAAGGAACGCCATCGAACGAGGGCCAATAACCCCAGAAGTCTCCACTGCCACAGGAGTAAAAAAAAAAAGTCTAGCAGCAAGAGAAGAATATTTAACTATTTTTTTTCTTTATCTCTGCGTCCCGGGCAACGAACACCGGCTCAACCGGGGACCTGATTTAATTACCGACTGAAAATGTATCCGCACAGATCGCATCCCAAATCAACGACTTCCCCATTTTGAAAGGGAAAATGATAATGCCATCTGGCCGCTTTCCATTCCCACGGTCGAGACCTACAGGTTCGATTTGGGAAGAGAAACCAGCTGCCTCCAAACTTCTTCTGATGATGTCGTTTATTGCTGCATGCCGTGGTAGGCGGCCGGCACTACGACGACAGGAGAGAGGATGCAAACCAAACTCATCAATGGAAGCTCTACATCTGCATCTGTGACGCTCACATAATTTGAGTCCAAGACGGATCGCGACTCCGACCCGAGTGCACTCATCATCTAGTACATGAGGAGGGCACTGCGTTGAGCCAGGCGCCACTACTCGGTTGTGAAGCAGATAGTAAACAGGCGAGGCGATGCTGATCCAGAGAGAGCCTCAAATTAGTAAACTTGGCCTCGGGTTTTATTTTCTCGAAGCTTTTTTGTTTTGATGTGTCTAATGGGATAGAAAGTAATTCTTGGGTCGAGACGCTGCAAGCTTGTTCGAAAGAACTACCCGAGTAACACTAAGACGATTCACCGAGTATCTCATCAATTAATTCGTGACTGGACGAAAGTGAATAAAGATATGCTGAAAGGGGCAAATCTACTGCTGATCGAAGGCCCAGGCCTCCGAAACTCTAAGATTGAAAATAAATGATTATTCGAGAAACGATATATTATGACGTCACGAGTTGATAATGGAATTATTGTCATTGCTAAACAAGGTGTCAAACGAGACGACAAGAATCGCGAAAAATCTCTTTTGAATTTGTTTACAAGACGGTGAAACACCGTTCTTGTCGTCTTCTCCCGAGAAGGATTTCTTTACCCCAGAACATCAGTCGTACGATACTGACCAAAGGGTTTTTGTTTTTCATACTGGATTTTGAAGTATTCATTGTGATGACAACTTGAAAAGCTTTTTGTAAAAAAAAAAAAATCTCAACAAATGACGAACAAAATTATTTTTAATGGGAAATTACTTTAAAAAATAGTAGGAAATTATTTGAAAAAGTGGGAAATTATTTGAAAATATAGTTGGAAATTATTTGAAAAATATTGATAATCTTTAATCCCAACTTTCTCTGGTCGCATCGTCACCTTCAGTCGGCCATGTTTGTTTTTCTGATCATCTAACTCCTTTTGAAATAATGCGTTTATCAGTTTATTAGCGCATGAGTGCTTGACTGTTGTCAAAAAATTGGTCATCTGAACAGCTACAATGTTTATCATACCATAACACCAGTCTGCCGATGCATGCCACGTGAACTACTAAATAATCACAAGGTATACGCAAGCAATTATTATCGAAATTTATTAAACTCCTATCGATCCGCCATGTTTAATCTAGTGCTCATGCGTATTAACGGTGTTACTTCAAGGAGTTATGAGTCTAAATACTAAATGAGAATGGAAATATCTTTGCTTGCTTATTGGCTGAGATAGTTGTGTTACATCTGTCGGCAACAATCATCGGTGTCTGATCCCAAAACATAGTTAGCTAGAATTTTGGCGTAACACAGTATTCTTAATAGCAATTTGATCTTTATACTAAGTTAAGCTTTGTAAGTTATAGAAATACATTCGATTGATAAAAATTATTTAAAAAATCTAATTTTAAAAAAGTAAAATAAAAAAATACACCAACAGTATCTATAAAAATATTTTTATATTAAGAAGATACTTGGGGTACGTTAATCAAATTTAAAATAATAATAATAATAGAAATAATTTTCGTCAATTATGGAAGATGAAGGCAAGTGTTTCGTTACTGAAGAACCGAATGCTGATGATAAAACTCTACCAGTTATAACTTATCGCGGTGACAGAACGACGTCGGAGAGTGCAAATACTTCACCGAAAAACCCTCTGTATAAAGCAGCTGGGAGTGTGGCCGTCGCTTTGAATAATTTAGTGCAAACCGTGAATACATCTTTACCGGCCGAAAATCCGAAAAAGACGACGGACAGAAACGAAGTGTTTACGGTGGATTCAATGTCTTCAAATTTAACGCAAGTCGACAAGAAAAACTTTGAAATAAACCCGAAGAATAAATGGGTCAAGCCGGAACAAAAAATTTTGAATATCGGACGACTGCTTTACCAGAAGATTTGGGGGGTTCTTGTTGAACTTTTTGCCTGCTGCTTTGGCTGTTGTGAAAGTAAAAGCTATGAGTGTATATCAAGCAACAGATGATAGCCATTTTTTGTGTACAATTGCCTTTGGTATCTTTATAGAGAGACTTACAATTAAAAGCCAGATTTAAATATGATTTATGAAATTAAATGCGAAGCAATTAAAAAAAAAAAGCAAATTTACTACAAATATCTTATTTTTAAATCTTCTTTATTCATATGCCGTGTCTCTTTAGAATCTGGGTGATCATGGCTCTCCGCAACTTCCTAACCTTTGTAGCTAAAAAACAAACAATAATGTTTTTTTTGTTTGTTTCTTTTTTGATATCCCTCAAAACAGTGTCGTCGGCGTATGTTGCTAAGATTGTCCACATAATAAATCCTGATAGGACTTCTAGTAGAGTAAATAAATCTGATGAGAAAACGTACATAGACTAAATCTGTTATGTGACCTCCGTCGCTTTCGAGAAACCTTGGATCTGCACCCCAAAAGTTATGACCCCAGCTGCTGATGGCAGAGCAGCGTGTGTTATGGCCGCATAGGCCAATACGGGAGTGACAGTGTCGATTGCAACGAATGCATGTGAAGACGTTCTCCCCGATGACGCCTTGTTTTCTGTCTGTCCACCATACTTCTCTTCGGCGGCAAACCTTCGTTTCATCCTTCGGTCTAAATCATGTCTGCAACGTGATCGGGTCGATGGCGACGTTTTTCCACTTCTTGTCCATCGTCCTCATGTCCCTTTTGCAGACGTACTTGAAGCAACGATGTAGTCGCCATCATGCCCTGTTGCCAGTTGCCAGTTCCCCATATAGAAGAACCTTCGGAATCCTCCCATCGGGAAACTGTTGCTTCCAGTGTTTTGCCGTCACGTTGAGGCGACGTTGGAGTATTCTCCCCAGGGTGCAGGGTTTTATGAGAGATCGGCGGTTGCCCATGCAAAACGTCTCCCCTCTCCATGCCACCGATGTTGTCCAAGGGAAAGGTAGAAGCCAATGCAACTTTGTACTGGTGTCGTCGTCGGAGTTGCACGATCAAAGCTGAACATAATCTTGGACTGTCTTAGGGACTCCAGCTCCCAATGTGTCTTCAGAGTTTACTCTTGAAGTCTTTCCCTTGCTTGAATATGGCCGTAAAAAAAAGTGTAAAAATTAATAAAAGTGTAAAATTAATAAATGTGTAAAATTAATAAAAGTGTAAAATTATCATCAAAAATATGAGAGCATTTTTTATTTATTATTTTATTTACTTATTTTTATTTAGTTTATTTTTGCTTTGTTTTAGGGTTCACCCCTCCCCTGTCATGATCATTCATCCGATTTATATATATATATATATATATATATATATATATATATATATTGTAAATAATATTTATCATCTCATTGGGATGTTTTTTTTTTTTTTTTTTTTTTTTTTTAAGGATAGTGACGATGTGGTATTATGGTGTATATAGGATTGATCGACGACGGATGAGTTATGGTGAATGAGGAAATTGTAACGAGTGAATAGGTCGTGAACCCGATTAGCTAGATATAAGATAGTTAGTGAAGACCAGCCGCAACCCATTCCCCTTTTTCGGCCTTGTGCCATAATTGCATTCACCTTACTTATTATAAAACGCAGATTGTGTGTGTGTGTGTGTGTGTGTGTGTGTGTGTGTGTGTGTGTGTGTGTGTGTCTGTACGTTTATATATTGGATCGGATTTCCTAAATTTTTTCAACCGATTTCAACAAAACTTCACAGGACTACGTAAAATTACCTTGCGGTGGTTCTGACAGCGCCAAAAATTGGAAAAACACAATTGTTTTTGCACGAAATCAATTTGAAAATAAGATTAAGAGGCATCACGAGAATGAAAGGGGGACAATTCATATAGAGTTATACTTATTATAAAACCCAGGTTGTTTGTGTGTGTGTGTATGTTCGTTTATATATGGAATCGGATTTCCTACATTTTTCAACCGATTTCAACAAAACTTCACTTTTTTTTGGCAGGTAGTGTTTTTTATTGTCTTGCACACTTTTTTCTTTATTTTTACATTCACAATGCTTTAAAAATTCCATTTACAAGACAATTGTTTATAATAAAATTCTGTTCAATCGGTAGACTCATGACGATTGAAAACAATGTTTTTGTTTGAGTTCGGGTTTGACCAATTCGTAAAAAACAAACAAAAAAAAAAAACTAATTAAGACATGCGTGTCCGTCAATTTTTTTAGTCTTTATGATGGTCGATACTTGATCTATCTCTTACTGTTACATCCCCTAGCTCTACTGCTAGTTTACAATAAATCTCAATATATGAGAGGATCTTTGTTAAAAAATATTTGAAAGATAAATAATAGAAGAAATTGACTATTTTGAACCAATAATAAAAGTAGAAAAGAAAACAAAATAACTTTACAATCCGAAAAGTTTTTTCTTCAAATTTGAAAATACGTCCTCGTCCATAAAAATGTTAAGTTACACAATGAATAAATAAGAAAAGGATGAATGAATAAAATTATAAGCAATAGTTAAAAATGTTTGAGTGATAAATGAGAGAGAGAGAAATCGACGATATTGAACCAATAGTCAGAGAAAAAAACAAAACAAACATGACTACTCAAAATGCTGATGTCGGTGTGTTCTTTCATCGCTCAAAGAAAGTTATGCCATATTTTAAAAAGTAAATCACGATTGTTTTAATTATGCATTTATTTTTATAAGTTTATCATATTTCTTATATTATTATTTAAAAATCATTCATTATTACAATGCATATTTGTTTATTTTTAAGTTAAGTCGAGGTATACATCGATTGTTTTATTTCAAAATAAATCTTATTTAACAGGTTTACTTTTTTAAGAATGTCTATTATCGCTAACAATTATTATATTAAGAACATTTCATACATTCTATTTGTTAAATTACTTATACATTAGCATGAATAATTCTACTCGTTTTAAATTTAAGCGTAAAATTTCTCTTTTTATGACAGAAGACGTAATAGTCGTAATGTCTGTCATTTATCATTCAAACATTTTTTAACATTTGCCATTGATTTTATTCTTTTACCTATTCCTAGCAATCCATATCTAAAGTACAGTAAATTCAAGCGATTGAAATATTTGGAAGACATACTGGCAAATAATAGGATTGGTGATAATTATTTCGAGAGTCAAGTGAAGTGCGTATGGGAGCATATTGGACAATCCATTGGGGGTCTGGAATCATCAAAAGGTTAAGCACCCCTGATTTAAGTTATTTCTCCAATGGTATCTATAATCTGAAACTTACAAAATATAATGCAAACAAGATTCCATAAAAACGATGTTCTGTTTAATAACAAGGATTTATAAAAGATATATTTTTGGAAACTTTTTTTACTTTAATCCCTATAATCATTAAATACATATAAACGTTAATGTCGGAGTAAACGGACGTGTTTTTTCATTGCTCAAACGCTGTCATATTTTAAAAGTGAAGTCTTGATTATTTTAATTATGCATTTATTTTTATATGTTTATTGTTGTGGATCTCGCGTGAAAAATAGGTATCCAATAAATGACAAATGCAAGTATTTAAGCTAAGAAATTAAATGTATTTACACAAAATACAAAAGGTAATGCTGTTAGTAAAATCCAGGAACACGGTTAGTAGCAAATACAGATAGATATATACAGTCTCGAAGTAGGACTTCCTTAGAGTCTACGTGCTTGTAACTGACTTCTACAAGAGGTTACTTCACTCTATCCGACACTCACAGACGACTCATCTTCTCTGACTGACTGTTGCTATTTTATGGCAGCAGGACGAGTCCATTATATACGAAAAGGGTGGACTCCATAACATTCATCATATTTTTTTTTATTATATTATTATGAATTTATAATCATTCATTATTAAAATACATATTTGTTTATTTTTAAGTTAAGTCGAGGTATACATCGATTGTTTTATTTTAAAATAAATCTTATTTAACAAGTTTACTTTATTAAGAATGTCTATTATCGCTAACAATTGTTATATTAAGAACATTTCATACATTCTATTTGTTAAATTACTTATACATTAACGCGAATAATTCTAATCTATTATTTATATTTAAGCGTGACATTTCTCTTTTTATGAAAGAGGATGTAATTTTTTAAATTGTAGACTAAATCCAGTTACTACAACAGCTGTCAACATGGTACAGAAATAATGTGTAGAAATATATAAAATATTTGACATCACTAATTTTGGGTTGTCTTTTTTGTTGACAAACATGCACCTTGTCGCCATAAAGTTAAAAGTCTTTTCTTCTTTCTTTTCTTTAACAAGAGTTATTACAGTTTCTTTTCTGTGTCTGTCACCGATACATTGTCATCCTCGGATTGTTAAGATAATGTCTGCCGATAATAAATTCTCATAGATTTTTTTTAGTTTTCTTAGGAACGTCCAGTTGTATAGGTTAAATATATCCAGCGAGAAAACACACTAAAGACTAAATCTGAAGTCACTGTAAAGGCTTTTTATAGAAAAGTTGACATCCCCAATATGTAGCTGATATCTTGGGCTGTCTCTTGTGTTGACAACCATGCACCCTGTTGTCATAAAATTGAAATTCATTTCTTTTTTGCTTGCCTCAGAGTTCTTGCAGTTTCCTTTTTGTGTCTGCCATGACTGAGATGAGAACACGGAGAACCGAGTTCGAATTCCAGTCGAGTTCGTTATATTTACCTGTGGGAAAGATATGAATCACTCTTCATCCCACATCTATTTAGGAAGACTTGTATCTGAAAAAACATTACTATTCTCATACTATACTTAATGCATTATTCACTCGCAAGACAAAAGAATTATTCTTAAAATCCGAAATATGTTTCTTCTTTAAATATCCCACAAAGTGTTGATAAGCTTCAAAAAACAAATCTATTAATCTATGAGTCGGCCATCAATACAGTATCATTCACGTGTGTTATTATTATTATTATTATTATTATTATTATTAAGATTATGTCCTCTGATAATAAATCCTGGTAGGACATCTAGTTCTACTATGATCGACGCACTGTAGTAAATATCAATAGGTTCCCGTAATAAAACAAGGGTTATGCTCGCAGACAGTTACTGCCGTAATGGATTGGAATTTATTTTTATTTGCATATATTTCCATGGGTAAATTTTTGTTTAAAAAATGTCTAATTGAAAAACAAAATCTGATCAGAATATCACTTCTCAACTCAGTACCTATGCTGATTGACACAACTGTTTGTTCCTGTCTTAATAGTAAGTCTGATCGGTTCGATAAAGTCAACTTGGCCGTTGATCTCAAAACTGATCTGCTGTTAAAAGAGGCGAGCAATAGTTTGTTAATTTTAACGCCCCCAAAACAAAACTGCTTTCTATTGATCATCTGAGAGACCCCTTTCTACCTTCAATCAATATGGCTGATGCTAACCTCCTAGAGAGTGACATGTTGCGCCTTCTCGAGCAAACATTCTCTGATGATATGAAGTGGAAAGATTATATTGAATAAATTCCTTGGTCTGCTGCTAGGAAAGTTGATTCAAAAATCGTGCTAGACAATTTTTCTCTCCAGAATCTATCTTACATATTTATAAATATACCATTCTTGCATACGTCATATATTGCCGCCATATATGGTTTGGTTCTCTTGCTATTTAGAGATTCTTGATAAAATACAAAGAAGAATCTGCAATGTTCCAGGTCATTATCTGGCATCCCGGCTTTAGTCACTTTCCCACCGCCGTAATGTAGCTTCCTTGAGCCTTTTCTATAAATTCTTTCATCGTAATTGTTCTGATGAACTCTCCTCTCTAGTACATAGACTTTATGAATTTAAACGCAATACTAGATTGGCGGTAAGGTCCCAACAATTTACAGTTCAGTTGATTAGATGCAACCGTAAGTTCTATGATAATAATTTCTTTTATCGCACTTCTCGCCTGTGGAATTCTCTTCCGCCATTTTGCTTTCCGGTCAACTTTGAATTTCAAGAATTTAAATGCAATGTCAATCGTTATCTACTGCCTTCCGGATTCCTCCTCTATTGTTCTCGCTCATTAATGATGTTTTTCTTTTATATTTTCACACTCAGTAACCCTTGTGTCTTAGTGGCATTATTGCCTTACTTGGGGTGAAATGATTAAAAAATATATGCGAATAACAACGTCTGTTGTCCTACAGCTGGAGAGAATAAAGAAAGGAAAAGGAAACGGAAATGAATGGGACGCTGAAGTTAACTTTCTCCAAATAGGTAGATGTTTTATTTTTGTTATCTTTAATTCTGTATGTGCGTATATTTTAACTTTTTTTTTTCTTTTTTTTTTGTGGCGGGGAGACCAGCTGTTGATAACAATTTTAAAAATGAAAGATTTTTCTGGAAGCTTTTATTTTAGTTTTGATTTCAAGCGTTTCTCTGTGTCATGCCAGAAAGTTTTTCTCATCCTTCAAATCTATAAATCAACCATTGGTCCTTCCATGGAATATTGCTGTCATATATGGTCTGGTGCCCCCGCTGTAAGTCTCCAGGTCCTTGACAAAATCCAGAGACGAGCAATGTTATAGGTCCTGATCTGGCACATAGTCTACAATCGCTTTCTCGCAGACATGCCGTGGCTTCCCTCTGTCTCTTCTATACGTATTTTCAGGGCAACTGTTCCGACGAGCTACTTTCGCTGGTTCCCGGACTGAATGAATTTAAACATGCTACCAGATTGGCATCTCGGTCCCACCCTTTCATTGTCAAAACGGTTAAATGTAACCGTCTCTTCTACTCAAACAACTTCTTCTCTTGCACTTCCCGTCTGTGAAACTCCCTTCCCCTTACTTGCTTCCCTGATGACTATAATCTTCAAATATTCAAGTATAATGTCAATTGATATCTTCCAATACCTTGATCTTGTGCTCTGTCTTTCTCTGTATCCTTTCCTCAAACATGCCTCTTTACTCTTGCTCCCAATCCTCTGTAATCCCTTGCGTGCTAGTGGCCATCCCGCCTTGCTTTCGGTGAAATGCGTAAGAAAAAGCTGATTGAATTTGATAGTTCCAATAAGCAAAATAATTTGCTGTATTTCAAAACTAATTTAAATTGATTGGAATGAGTTTCTTATAAGTAAAAATGCTAAAATCATCCATGTTGACAAATCTGGATTGAATTCAATATTCTAACCTTTAAAAATCTTTGAAAAAATCTAATATGCGTTTCTGAAACATTATTTGAGGAAGATTAGATGAGAAATATTATTTAATTTTAGTTTAAAATATCTCAGAAGAACATGCTTTAATAGGAGGTGGGTGTTTTCTGCGTTGACAACTCTTGCGATAAAAATTATTTTCTGAATTTTTACAAGGGGGACATGACTCTAACAAATACTTAAACACACACACACACATATATATATATATATATATATATATATATATATATATATATATATATATATATATATATATATATAGGTACCTCTAGAAACAAAGTGATACCAAAGGTTTAAATTGAATTTTTAGAAATGAAAAATCTTTCTTGACACTTTTATTTTAGTTTTAATGTCAAGCTAATAGATTAAATTTAATATTTCCAATAAGCAAAGTACTTTACTGTATTTCAAACCTAATTTAAGTTGGTTGTAATTATTTTTTTTAAATCGCTAAAATCGGCTATATTGAAAAATATGTCAACACAACATAATACTCTTTAATAAAAAAATTTCAAAAATAAAATATATTTTTTTGAAACTTTATTTGACGAAGACTAACTGATTTAATGTTTAATCAATCTGAATTAAAACAAATATTACTTTTACTTTAAAATATCATATATATATATATATTTTAACATGGAGGTGGGTGTTTTTCAGGTGCTGACACATCTATCGATAACCTGATTTTTTTTCGAGATTTATGCAAGGGGGAAATAATTGTAAAATTACATGACGAATGCAACGTAAACTTCTTTTATAATTATTTTAACTACTTCTACCCAGTAATCTTTTAAAAAGTTAATATTTTAAACATTCTAATATTTTATTGAATTTTAAGTAAATTGGCTTTAGAAAATTACTTAAGAAGAAATTTGTTGAGGAAATGTCATAAGATTATCAATCAATTTTAAATTTTCTATAGTTCCCGCTCTTATTTTCTGATAATGTCGTGTATGGTCGCCCGTATTTACAAAAATCGTCACGTTTATACGCACAGAAAAAAATTAAAATTCTTTTTAGAGTACTTGTACTTGCTGAATTGTAGTAAGCTTTTCCATTTATGATTAGTAAATATAGTAGTTTTTACTTAATACGGTAGTGTGTAGAAGTGGGGTTGGGCATAGAGTACGAACCCCGCCTTCGGCCATTCATATCGGGAGGGCATCCACTCAAAGAGTGAAATAAAAACTGAATTTGAATAAAGTGTTTATTTCATATTTCATCTGTTTTTACATATTTAAAATGCCTATCTTTCTCACATTTTTCAGTACTAGGCCCCATAGCACCCCTCCTACGTAAGTCTTAGAGGCATGCAATCAAGTTGGCCCCAGGCATCACCAAACCTCGGCACTTCACTGACTTAATAATATTCAAATTAATATAGAATTTTAAAACATTTAAAACTTTTTTTTTAAAAAATGAAAACCATTCTTGAAAATATTATTTATCGAAAAAAGTTTTTTCTTAAGACAACAGTGTCAATGTATTCATAAAAAAAAACAATTAAAAGTCTTTCTGATTAAATAATTTTTTAGTTTTATTGCATTTTTATTTCACGATTCAAAGAACATTTTCGGTAAGTGGGGGTTCTGTTTGACAAAAAGAATTGATGATTTACATTTGCCTAGGACTTGTTCTTATGACTAAACGTCAAGCGGTACTATAAAAGAATTTTTCAAAAGTGGCTCCCGAGCCTTGTACAGGGTGAACATCATTTTAAAAAATATATGGAGACATCTTTATTGTTCCTTTAAATTTTAATTTTTTTATTTCTATTAAAAATTTTCATATTGAAATGATCTTATAATTTCTAATAAGTGAGTTCAATCCCCACCAGGTATGCCGCGCCCATAGCCTTGTGTCAGTCTAAGTTAAGCATGCCCAATATAAATAACAGCATAACTGATTTCATGACACGAAACAGTTAACCGTTACTCAAAAATGACTCACTCGTAAATACTAAACGTTTATCTCAAACAATAGAGATTATGTCAGACCATAGAGTTATCTCAAACTACAGAGATTATGTCCAACCATAGAAATTATCTCGAACAATCATATTTTTAGATAGGAATTTCCAATTCGTTTTCCTGTGATGTATTCATAACCATTTTTAGACTTTAGACTTCGCGCCTTGGTGTAAAAATTAACAATTGGTCACGTAGCTAATTATTACTGTAGTGAAGCCCTCTGTATACTTGCGCCCTCAGATTTGCAGTTGAATCAAGCACTGACGCTTCACCCTGTTTTTGTTTGATTATTAGATTTATGAACAATGCCATACTACTGAAACGTTGGGCATAGGAAATTTACTGAATATCTAAAACATTGAAACAATTTAACCCCGAGTAACGATCACACAAGAAGGTTTTTATCGATAGAATAGTACAATGTAACACTTGCGAAGGGCATACCGTAAAAAGATGAGGAGGTGAGTAGATTAGTATACCAATAGATGATGTATGCAAGCGGGGATACAGGCAGACATTTCTAGACAGGGGCGGGGTGCGAGTATACATGGAGTATGGATATACAATTGCAGCCGTGTACATCCTGACAACGCCGGGTACCTCGGCTAGTATATATAATAGCTGACCATTCGTATTCGACGATATACGTCAACACGTTTTTTTTATAAACGTTATTTTTTAGTGGATACCCACGTTTGAAAAAGACGCTCCGTTTTTTATTTTTATTTTAAACAGTACCGGTCTGCGCTTTCAAGGACACTTAATAAACAGGCCTCCCTTTATAGAAGAAACTATCCTTTGATACGATGTGCTTTAGACTGCTTTAGAATATACAGGGTGTCCATAAAGTTCGTGTGCACTTTAAAACATTTATAATTTTATTTGTATTTGCGATAGAAATAATCTGTAAAAAGGATTAGAAAGAAGTAAATCTATATTTTTTTAAGGTTCTATCGAAATTTTATTTAAGTTTCCACATGTCCTCCATCATTAGCAATACAAAGGGTAATACGATTTTGCAGTTCACGGAAAACATTTCCGAAGTGATTTAGATTAGTGCCTGAAATCACATTAGTTATTTTAGCTATACTTAAAACTAGGTACATTAAACTTTTTAACATTTTTTACAGATTATTTCTATCGCAAATACAAATAAAGTTATAATTTTTTTAAAGTGCACACGAACTTTATGGACAGCCTGTATATGGACTCTAATGCCCATATATGTTCTAAAGTACATCTCGAAACAAAAGAAAGAAAATCTGAACAAGGGAGTGTTTATTCCTTAAAAGAAAAAGTAGAACTTTGCTAGGCTATGAGGCTCTTTGTGGCCGAGCACTCTACTGCAATTACTTGAAAATTTAAAATTATCCGTAGTAGCTATGAAACCTCCGCAAAATAAGCGTCCCAATATGAGGCAGATGGCCGGAAATTGGTTGCATGCAAAATAGCATTAAATGTTTGCTATATGCACTTCAACATGCTGCTGCTACACTCGTAATAAATTTTGTTCAGTGTTAGTTAGATGCTTTTGATAATAGAAGTCCTTGAGATTTTGAAGGTTTTCGTTTATTATTTTCGTGGTGTAGTATTATTTAATGACATATGAGTTATATAAAAGTAAGCATAGAAGTCAACACTGACAGGCGACAGTCTGTTTCATGCTAGAAGCAATCGTCAGGCCACGAGTGCTGTTTTTTTTCTCTCTCTCTCGGTTATTTATATATACGGGTCAGTGGTGCATTCTGGGTAGTCTATTTGGCGGTTATTTTGCCGGAAGTCGTTTATTTGTTTATTTATTTATTTATTTGGGTTAGATTATTTTGCTTGTTTTTATTTATTTTTATTTTTTATTTTTTATTTTTATTCCTTATCTTATATATTTATTTATTTTAATTTTAACCGGTGTTTTATTTACGTAATAAAAATATTTTATTTTAATTGGTGTTTTATTAACGTAATATATATATATATATATATATATAGAGAGAGAGAGAGAGAGAGAGAGATAGAGAGAGAGAGAGAGAGAGAGGGACACAGAAAGAACATGTATATGTGCATTAAGGTTAAGTGCATGAGAGAGAGAGACAAAGTGAACGTATTTTAGACAAAGAAAGTATGTGCAAGTGTGTGAGTGAGAGAGAGAAGAAATGTCTGTATGTTCGTTTGAAAGAGAATTTACATGTCTGTATTTGAAAGTGAGAGAGAGTTTAGTTGTTTGAGATTGAATGATTAAATTGTTTTTACGGGTTATCAACCCTTTGTGGGTTATAAATAACCTAAAACATATTTTGAATTCTTAGAATAATTCCTTTTTTTTTGTGAATAAATAATGCGTTAACAATCTTGCCGAGAAAAAATGACTTTTGTAGATACACACCATACTATTTAACCCATAGCTAGGGGAAATGTATTTGCGTGTAAGTGAAAATACCGAACCTGACTGAAATTCGAACCCCGTTATCCGATTTCGAGCCGTTATTCATTAAACCTCGTGAACATCCGCCGTTTGTGTTTGAGAAAGAGAATTTATGTGTATTTGAGAGAGAGAGATAGATAGAGAGAGAGAGAGAGACAGAGACAGAGAGAGAGAACAAGAACGTATGCAGTAAATTTGTCCCGTCCATCGACGTATATACGAGAAAGCACGAGGAATGTTCAAACAGTTCTGTACTAAAGCCATACCCTTCTGATTTTTGTAGATGCACACCAAACTATTTAACCCATAACTGGGGGAGCTTTAGACTCATACTTTGACCAAGGGTATTTGCGTGTAAGTGAAAATAACGAACCTGACTGAAATTCGAACCCCGTTATCCGATTTCGAGCCGTTATTCATTAAACCTCATGCACATCCGCCGTTTGTGTTTGAGAAAGAGAATTTATGTGTATTTGAGAGAGAGAGAGAGAGAGAGAGAGAGAGAGAGAGAGAGAGAGAGAGAGAGCACAAGTAAGTATGCAGCCGATTTGTCCGGTCCTTCGACGTATATACGAGAAAGCACGAGAAGTGTTCAGTCTGTTCTGTACTAAAGCCATACCCTTTTGTCTATCGGGACAGCCAATCGCGCAATCAGAAAAAAAGTTCCAGAACAAATAAAGACAGGATTATCCAGTAGGAAAGGCTGGAAATGTCGGCATCCGAGGTCGGTCCATTGCACATATCCGAATCGCAAAGTGAAGCACACGCCACCCGACCACGGGAGTAGGTACACACAGTTATATTGGAATTCCAGTTCAGTTGCTTCATTTTGATATACGGGTAGTTGTCCTCCGAAAACGAGAAGCTGCCATCGTTACAGTCTCTTATCATAGCGTTTACCTTGCCTGCGAAGGAGAAAAAAAAAAAACAGAGGACTTTACGATAATGATTGCTACAAAATTGTGCTTTTGTGAAAGGCGGGGTCATAAAGTCCTGCATCGATGGGTATAGCTACTTTGAAAATAGAACTTCGAAGCATTTTTCAAAAATTGGCTTTTGAACATGTGACCTCTTTTCACACCTGACATGAGTCCATCACCATCAGGGGCGTATAGGATGCCCTCCCCCAAACTTTTTGAGAAAATATTTTTTTGTTCCGAAATAGATAAGGTAAGCTATTATGAGTGAAGACAGATTTAATTCCCTTGTTCTTTTCTAAGTTCACAAAGAGGTTCAATTAAACAATAATAAAATCGGGAACTTCTAAGCAAATAAGAATCCAAGAAAACTGACTTTAGGAAAAACCTTTCATAAAAGCTATATAAGCACACTATGAAACTAAAACATTGAATTTATAATTTTACATATCAAATAAATAAGAGAGCAATATATATATATATATATATATATATATATATATATATATATATATATATATATATATATATATATATATATATGAAGCTTTTCAGTAAAATGAATGGAGAATTATGGCTGCTTGGCGTTTGTAAAAACAATACGCTAGATTTGGCTGACTCATTCTGCCGAGTGAAGATGGCTCGGGGGTTTGGCTTTCGATCCGGGCTTGAGGCATTCGGTTGTCTAGTCGCACTGAGGAGCTGTGATTCAGCGAAACAGTATTGTCTGCAAATGACATATATATATATATATATATATATATATATATATATCAAGCCACTTAGGTGACCATCCAAGCTTGTTTGAGCCTTTGCGTTACATTTGAGAGACACACACGTATATTTTTAGGAAAAAAATTCGTCCTGTTAAATATATATATATATATATATATATATATATATATATATATATATGTATATATATATATATATATATATATATATATATATATATATATGTGTGTGTGTGTGTGTGTGTGTCTTCCAAGACGAATCTAAGGCAACGCCCAGGCTCAAGTAAGCTTGGGTGGTCACCTAATCGGCTTGACTGGTAGGGACGTGGATTTGTATGTTGAGTCATTACACTATAATATTAGCTATCTATCTAATTCAGCCTTTTCTATGATATAAACTCAGTATTTGGTTGTTGCAAGTATTTCCAAGACTATAAACCTTCCTGGAGCCGAGCCACAAGCTTAAACATGCTCTGTTTACTAACAGAGGCAGGAGCCTTTCTGTTCCGGACTAGTATGTCATTGCCATACAAACAAAATCGGACGAGTGATTAATGTAAACAATACGTTGCGTCAGTATGTGAGGGACGCATGGTGAATATGTTGTATTAGAATGAGTTTTTTCTTAGAAATTTCTTTCCAGTATTAGGGTGCGTCTTGTAAGCCGGAAAGATATATATATATATATATATATATATATATATATATATAGTCATCCACGGACAGACTGTTCTGCTGTATCACAGCTCATCAGTGTGGCTAGATTGCTTCAAGCCGGGATCGAAACAAAACCGATTTGACTTCAGTCAGAGACTCTACCTCCAAGCTATCGTCACTAAGCGAAAGACATCAGTATCTAGCAGAGTTATTCCATTAGAAGAGCATTGTATTAGCAGCAGTAATCACTGTTTATAAAATCAGCCCTTCCTCTCCGAGAGTTCAATCGAATTATTTCGAGAGCATAGTCATCCACAGACAGAGTGTATCACGGTTCATCAGTGTGGCTAGACATCCGATCGCTTCAAGCCGGGATCGAAACCGATTTGGCATCAGTCAGAGATTCTAACCCCGGCACAGCGGAAGGGAAATTTTAACGTTTACTAGCAGTAGAGCCCGGGGATGTAACAGTAAGAGATAGATCAAGTATCGACCATCATAAAGACTGAAAAATAAAATTGACCAAGAATATTGACGGACACGCATGTCTTATTTAGTTTTTTTTTTTTTTTTTTACGAATTGGTCAAACCCAAACTCAAACAAAAACATTGTTTCCAATCGTTACGAGTCTACCGATTGAATAGAATTTTATTATAAACAATTGTCTTGTAAATGGAATTTTTAAAGCATTCTGAATGTAAAAATAAAGAAAAAAGTGTGCAAGACAATAAGAAACACTAGCTGCCAAAAAAAAGTGAAGTTTTGTTGAAATCGGTTGAAAAATGTAGGAAATCCGATCCAATATACAAACGAACAGACATACACACACACAAACAACATGGGTTTCATAATAAGTATAACTCGATATGAGTTGTCCCCCTTTCATTCTCGCGATGCCTCTTAATCGTATTTTCAAATTGATTTTGTGCTAAAACAAATTGTTTTTCCAATTTTTGGTGCTGTCAGAACCATCGCAAGGTAATTTTACGTAGTCCCGTGAAGTTTTGTTGAAATCGGTTGAAAAATGTAGGAAACCCGATCCAATATATAAACGTACAGACACACACACACACACACACAACCTGGGTTTTATAATAAGTATGATACTAAGCGAAAGACGTCAGTAACTAGGAGAGCTCGATTCGAGTAGAAGACCTTTGTATTATATAAACACTCTCTGTTCATTTCTGTAACCTAATATATGTGATCATAGAATTAAAAATTTCGAATTGAGATTTTTACCCTGCCCCTCTTTTAACAGAAATCCACCCCTGCCAGTTATAACTAAGTTCCTGGCCCAATAATTCCTGCTTTTTTGTTTTCATTGGTCCTTTAACATTAAACGTCTCGATGCTAAAATGTTTATATGTGATTGGTGGCAGTTATGAAGTTTTAAATAAAAAGGTCCCAACTTTTAAGGGTTGACAACCGGGGAAGTCATTAATTATCTTTACAGTCAAAAGTCAAAGAAAAAAATAAAAGAAAAGAACCTTATACTAATATCGGAGTTAAACAGTACAATATCTTTGGAAACTGTCTGTAAATGTTATGGAAACGTTTTTGTTATCAGTAACAAATCTATAGTCCGGTTCACTCTCCTCCTCGTTCTTTTGAACAGGGTTAGAGGTTTCCTGTTTAGGATTGCATTTCTAGTTCCTTTTAAAGTTTACTTCAACTCCGGACGTCTAAAGTCTCCATTTAAATTCTGAAATTTTATTATGTATTTATTTCTTTTTTCCTTCAACAAGAGTACATAGGCCGGTTCACACACCTCTCCGGCATTTTGAAACGGAATAGAGGTTTATTCCCTGTTTTCTTGTTTAGGACTGGGTTTCCGGTTCCTTCTAAAGTCTATTTCAGCTCTGTACTTCTAACATCTCCACTTAAAACTCTGAACTTTTATTTACAATTTTACATTATTTTCTTTAATAAGAGTAGATAGATTTGCCTATCTGTGATATGAGAAACTGTTACTTGGCCTTAAATGCATGGTGTTATCAGGTGGTTGGAATTTCGAACTGAACCCTTTATTTCGCTCACTGGGGTAGACTGTTCTAGTTCCACGGGCCATGTTTGATGGATGTCAGTTATCAGTTATCCCCTTATTTCCCTCTCCAAGTTCTCCACTGCCTTAACCGGGTATTGAACTCACACTCTTTAGGTCCTGTCACTGGATCTAACCAACGCCTATATCTACTGTGCCATGTGTCCTTGAGGACATCTGGGTATTATAATAATATCACACTCCTCCCCGGTCTTTTGAACAGCAGTAGAGGTTAATAATGCTAATGTTATTTTCATTAGTCAGGTGGGAGAGCGGCTGGTGTAAAGTGAAATCAGATAGCCGGGTTCGAATTCGAGTTGGCTTTATTACATTTACTTACGCACAAATACCTTTGGAAAGAATGTGAATCTATCTCAACCTATGGGTTAAATATTAGAATTTATATTTGGAAAAATCCTCAATATTTGGAAAAATCCTCAATAAATATATCTGGAAAAATCCTCAATATTTGGAAAAATCCTCAAAAAATATATTTGGAAAAATCCTCAAAAAATATATTTGGAAAAATCCTCAAAAAATATATTTGGAAAAATCCTCAATATTTGGAAAAATGCTCAAAAAATGAAGGCAATATTCACTTACAAAAAAAGAAAAAAATATTTTTACAATCCAAAATGTTTTGGCTTTAAATGACACACAAAGGGTTGATAAACCGTAAAAAACAAAAAACAAAAAAAAAACAAACGAACAAAAAAAACAAACGAACAAAAAAAAACAATGTTAGTAACCTAGTATTGGTTCATGAGTTTGGTGGCATAGTAATTGTGAGTACTACTTTCATGTGATACTACTTTCATGCACGTAGCAATCAACTAATTACACTGGTCACCACGATTTTTGGTGCCAAGAAACAAAGCACGTTTTTCAGTTAATTTGATGGTGCTGATTCCGAAAATGAACTTAGTTTTTCATGGTTAGCTAACGTTTTTGCTGTACTGAAATTGCTCATTTTTGAAAAAAAGATCAATTTATGATCTAGGCTGATCGTAGAATCCCATTAATATTCTGATTGTCCGATCAATTTATGTCAGCCACCTGAAATAAACTATTTTTATAAGGAAAAAAATTTTTGAGACAAAAATTTTAAAATAGATCTACGGAAGTTCTCCAATTTAACGCTAAAATTCAAATTAACTGACAAATTTTAGTAAAGCTGATAATTAAGGTGACATAAAAAAAATGAAAAACTAAATTCTTCTGTTATATATTCATAAATTAATTCCAACACTTTTATCTCTACCTTTGTCCTTGTTTAGTGTGAAGAACCCGCTCCCAAAGTTTGTAAAAGTATTTTTAATACACCCTATATATAGTGATAATATTTTGTCTCGAAAGTTATGATAGAAAGAAGGCTAAAGCGTTAATCGGTCGCAATACCGGGACAATTAGAATGACCTCGTTTGAACATATCAGCATTTAGCCTTGTGCATCCCAGCTCCCATCCATCTCAGCTGGCCCAAAAGAGGAGGAATGTGTGGTGTATTGGTTTACAACGAAGATACGGACAGAATCAGATAAGATTGGGAAAAAAAGTACTTTTGAGGAGAGCAAAAGCGACTGTTTTGTTTTTGTCTTCTTTGGTACGTGGTTTTATTTTTTTAATTTTCTCTCTAAGATCTGAAAAATCTGACGCCTACTCAAAATTTTCATATATTCCTATCAACTGGTAGATAATCCTTCTCTGTGAGACGAGCAGCTGATATGTTGACGATAGCAAAATTGGTAAGAATTTGGAGTTGGAATCGTACTTATAATCCTGACATTAGGACACAAAGTTTGACACTACTGAAGATCCAATATTTTAAGAAACTATTTTTGGTGCTAAGAAGCAAAACATTTTTTAGCTAATTTGATAGTGCTGGTTCTGAAAATGACCTTAGTTTTTCATGGTTAACTACCATTTTTGCTGCACTGAAATTGCTCATTTTGGAGGAAAAGATCAATATACGATCTTGGCTGATTGCAAAATTTAGTTAATAAATGTCGTAGAAACCCATCAATTTTCAGGTAGGCCGTGTAATTTATGTCAGCCACCTGAAATAAACTATTTTCATAAGAAAAATTGTTTTTGAGTCAAAAATTTTAACATAGAAATACCGATTTTTTTTCAATTTCTCGACAAAATTCAAATTAACTGATAAACTTTATCAGTAATACACTTTAGTAAACCTGATAATTAAGGTGACATCAAAAAAATGAAACCCTAAAATCTTCTGTTTGATATTCATAAATTTATCCAATCACTTTTATCCCTTCACTACGGAAGGAAACCAAGCACATTGGGAGCATTTTGTTTTCACAGTTGGAAAGAAACTCCAACTAAAGACATCCCAATTGAATGCACCTATTCCATTGTACATGATACTGCTGGAGTATCAAAAGGAACTTAAATAACATTGAAAATGACAATTAGGAAAGAGAAAATGTTTACCTTCGTCCTTATGTTCACGAAAGTTTTATTTCTGCTGTTAGTTTATTAAATGATTTGATAAAAAAACCTGTTGGTCTTGATATATTCAATCATGTTATTTTTAAAGACTTAGGCGCTGATTATTATTGCAAAAATAGTATTTCTCAATAAGCAGAGCAATATTTGTTGATTTAAATACAAATTGAGAGCTTTCTACGATTTTCTTCTGAGAAATATTGCCAACATTTAATACACTTTAGTAAACCTGATAATTAAGATGACTTTAAAAAAAAAAAATGAAACACCAAATTTTTCTGTTTGATATTCATAAATTTATTCCTTCGCCACGGAAGGAAAAGTAGTACATTGAAAGCATTTTGTTTTCACAGTTTGAAAGAAACTCCAACTAAAAACATCCCAATTGAATCCCTTCTCTTTCGTACAGACTGATTTAGTTTATCCCATGTTTCCTGTTTAGGATTGGGTTTCCGGCTCCTTCTAAAGCTTTTTCATTCTCTTTCACTACCAGTAGCGCCCTTACGTTTAGTGACATTATCGCCTTGCTTGAGTTGAATTTATTTAAAAAGAATAAGATCCATAGACACTGGACGAACATGCAAAGTATGCATAGCAGGCCACACGTATTTGAGGATTCCCATCTACTAGGACGGCTAGCCAATCCCTATTGCAGATGCTTGCTCAGGCACATTTGTGTTTATTCAACACCCACAGAGCTCACTTGTGGTTTATATTGTAACTATGCTGAGCAGACCTTAGTTACAGTTTCTGGGAAAGAGAACAACCATTTGAACAATGCCAGCACCTTCTTCAAGGCCACGATGACTTAGCGCAGCTATTGCAGACCCCCAAGGGTTCTGTCTATCCAATTTCACTCACAAGGCTCAAAGGTGCCGCACGCTGAAATCTACCCCTCGATAACATCAGGCTGTCTTCTTCCTGAAAAAATAGACCATGGTGAGATTCGAACCCGGGTCTTAATGTCAAAATGCGGACGTTCTAACCATTCAGCCACGTGCGAAATATGCTCGTAGAACAATGATATTGAAAGAAAATCAATAAAACCCCATAAATTCCCAATCTTCAAAGAGACTTGGGACTTTCGTGAATTAGCAAAGGACAGAGAAGTTTGGAGGGGACTGATAAGCGGACACAATAAAAAACAGGAATAAATCTGAAGTTATACACCTTAAGGTACATAGAAGAAAATTAATATTAAACGAAATAAATACTCGAACAACCATAGTATACACATTGAACAACGGCCGACATCGGCAGGCAAGAAGGAACTTCAGAAAAACCTCGGTTCTTGAACGCCTCACATATCAAACAAATCGGTTTTCAAACAGAAAGTTCGAGATTAAAATTTCGGTTCTCGAATAACATAGCTGAAGCGAGTTAATCCGAACAGAATCATTTCTGAGTCGACCGCTGTGTTGTATGTATTCGTGTGTTATGCAGTGCTTTTCTTTTTCAATCTTATTGTACTGTGACTTTTTCTTCTCTACATTGATTCCTATTGGGAAAATAGTTTCGGTTTACGAACATTTCGGGTTACGAACGGCCTTCAGGAACGAATTAAATTCGTGAACCGAAAAATTAATATTAAAAATGAACATCGTAAAATGTTGAAGAGCTTCGAAAATCTGCAGCCCTTCCGTGAGTTAACATAAGACACGGAGATTTGGGAACGACCGATAAAATATAATTACCATATTTAATCGCTTTAGAAAGAGAAAGTAAATATTATTGGGAATGGTTTTTGTAATCAATACCGTATGTAAGAATGATATCCATTGGAAAGTCGCAGACAGAATACAAGTTTTGCGTCTCAAAGCAAATAGGAAGGAATCTGAAAGCATTCATATGGAGGCAAATGAATCTTAAAGTACATAAAAGAAAATTAATATTAAGTGTAATGGATGCTCGAACATCCACAGTATACACATGGAACAAAAAATTGCCCGTGAAAACGTTGAAGGACTTCGAAAAGCTGCAGCCATTTTGTGAGTTAGCACAAGACACAGAGCTTTGGAAAGACACTGAGAAGACATATTTACCAAATTGCTGAAGATGAGAATTCTTTTTCTATGAAAGTGGGGTGAGTCTTAGCCATTTTTGTTAAATAAGTTCAATTTAGGGTTAAGTAATACATTTACTATTAGGGTTATGGTTAAGGAATACATTTGCTTTTAGGGGTATGGCTAAGTATTACATTGACGGTGAGGGTTATGATTAAGTAATAATTTAATGTGAGGGCTATGGGCAAGTAATACTTTTGTTATTAGGGCTATGGTTATGGATAAGTAATACATTTAGTATTAGGGTTATGGTCAAATAATACATTTAGTATTAGGGCTATGGACAAGTAATACATTTAGTATTAGGGCTATGGATAAGTAATACATTCAGTATTAGGGTTATGGCCAAATAATACATTTAGTATTAGGGTTATGGCTAAGTAATACATTTAGTATTAGGGCTATGGATAAGTAATACATTTAGTATTAGAGTTATGGTCAAATAATACATTTAGTATTAGGGTTATGGCTAAGTAATACATTTAGAATTAGGGTTATGGATAAGTAATACATTTAGTATTAGCGTTATGGTCAAATAATACATTTAGTATTAGGGTTATGGCTAAGTAATACATTTACTATTAATGTTACACTGAGTCAGATTTTCTTAGGGGATTTTATTTGTGCATATATTGTTAATGCAATATTTTGTCCTAAAAATTGTTAACTAAAAAGAAGTTTGTTTTCTACTTATTTTAGAATGTTTTTTTTTTCAATCGCATTTTGTTTCGCCAGGTTTTTTTTGGTTGGTGGGGGGTTTTGATGCGGCTGAGGGTGACATCGAAATTATTTAAATTTTGTATATGCCGTCAGGTTTGGGGGATCTTTCGAGAAGAGGTCAATGCTACGACCGCCCTGGGCAGCATAGAAGCTAGGCACGCCGCTTATTTGTAACCGTCCGTACTTGTATATTATGAAATGATTGGTAGAGCCAGTAAGAAGAAAGAAAGTAAAAAAGAAGAAAGAGAGGAAGAAACAAAGAAAGAAAAGAAGAAAGAAAAGAAGAAAAAAGAAGAACGATGGAAGAAAGAAGGAAGATGTAAAAAAAAAGAGAAGGAGAGAGATAGAGAGGGGGAAAAAATTAACACTCTGGATCACCTACAAAACTGGATAAAGACACCCACATAGAAATGGACCGTAAATGATTTTATCTAAGTTTTAAGTTTCTGTATTTTATGACTAGCAGTAAAGTCTAGGAAGTAGGATTTTCAAATTGGCAACCCATTTGTCCGTAAGCGAAAAACAAATACATAAATAAATTAAAAAATTCGATGGAAACTTTCACTTGGCCGTGAGTTATAAAGTTCCGGATGCAGGCTTATATAAACAGTTACAGAACTGAAGGTATTGCAGATACAGCCTTTTGGCAGGGTATAGGCTGCCCTTCAGAAAATTCGGATATCATCTGTTAGTGGTTTCAAGACATCTGTGAGTGAGTTACGAGAAATGGTCAGAAGCGGACAGTTGAAAGGAAAAGTTAATCCGTTAGTCTGTCATGACATAAGTAGTAAAAGTTGTACCAGGTGCCATCTACCTATTCCTCAAACCATGCAAATGAATCCCTTAATTCGTAGCTGAATATATTGAAAACAAGATATCCGTTTTAATGTCTCACTTTGGCGTTAATTTCATATTTCGCTTCCCTTTGTGAAAGGGCAATGAGCCTTTTCTAGTTTCTGTGCACACCGACGCGAACGAGAATAGAGGCACAACATTGGGGTGATTTGTCCAGTCGGTGAAAAGGTACGAGAGGGAGCCGTTGTATGCCCACAAATAATTATTTGTTTCTTGTACTTACCATTTTGTATGTAAGATTCGATGGCACAGTAATTATAGCTCAAATTGTTGTAATCGGAACAATTGACCGCGTATTTCGAGAGAGCACCTTTATTAAGTTCCTTGATGTTGGATTCACATTCCGAGAAAGGTTGACTACTCTGACAACTGAAACACATAAGACTCGTCACAGGAACAACTGAAAAAAAATCAGAATCATTGATCAGTGTGTGTATCAATAAGAGAAAAAATCAACGCTATAGAGTTATACTCGGGTTTTGATTGCTGATCTTTGAGCTAATCATTTTTTTTTTCATTTTATTAATGCTTTCGATATTTGAATGTGTTCGTAGCGTAACGGTTATCGGCGCCGAAACTGGAATCGATGAGCCGTGCTTAAATTCTAACTGAGATGTGTAGACCAATAGCACCACCTTCATCGAGCTACAAGACACGGTGGTCAGACCCTGTATCAGAGAGGAAGGACGTCCAGCAGGACTTTGCTTCGTCCCATATGGTCCACCTATCTCAGGAGTAGCTGGCCGAGGATTTTCACAGTCATGTTACCCCAACCTGAACATGTGCCCTTTTAGTTATGATTTGAATTTCCGAGGCCCTTCGTCGAGCAGCACCACAATTTTAAGGATTCTTTCAAGACTGGAATTGATTCCCAAAACGAACTAGAACAACCTGGTGCAGACTTGAAGCCGAATTCAAGTTAACATTGAATCTGTTCTCATGGATGACAGCGGGTTTTATTTAATAAACTTTTGCTGCTGCTTTTTTTAAAATTTTTTTTTTTTAAGCGTTTCACCCTAAGAAGGCGGGAAGCCACTAGGACGAAAGGGGTTACAGAAAATTTGGAGCAAGATCAGATAGGAGTGATAGAAGAAAGGATGAGGAGAGGGGTAGTGGATATATCAAGGCAACTGGAGATGTCGATTGACATTACATTAGAATAGCTGGAGATTATAGCTCCCAGGGAAACTGGAATAGGGAAGGGAGTTCCACAGGCGAGAGGTGCGAGGCATGAAGCTATTGTAGTAGAAGAGACGGCTACATTTAGGAGTTTCGACAGTGAAGGAGTCAGAGCGGGATGCCAGCCTCGTAGGGCGCTTGAATTCATGACGTCTGGGAACCAGCGAATGCAGCTCCTCGGAGCAATTGCCATGAAAGTATTTGTAGAACAGACAGAGAGAGGCGACGGCGCGTCTATGAGAGAGTGACTGTAGACGAGACGCCAGGGCAGATCCAACCACATTGCATATCCGCCTCTGGAGCCTATTAAGAACCCCGAGGCAAACAGAAGAGGCTCCAGACCATATATGGCAGCAATACTCCATGCAAGGGCGAATTGTTGATTTGTAGATCTGGAGGATCGATTCCGGGGAGAAAAATTTCCTGACGCGGCACAGGGAGCCAACTTTCCTTGCGGTGGACGAAGCAATTGACTCAATGTATTTGTTCCATCTCAGATCAGCAGTCAACGTGAGACCGAGCAGCCGCAGAGAGTTGCTCTCGAGAAGTTGAGCGTCAGACATTCTAATGGAGGGCAGGGAAGGATCTCTGTGGTGATTAATAGAAAGCAGTTTTGTTTTTGGGAAGAACGTATTTTTGTAAAACAAACTATTTTTCTATTGAATATTTTTATGTTTATATTACATTATATTTTCAATTACACACACACACACACACATAAAATCTAGTTTTAAGGGATGCGATATTTATGGGTTAAAGTGCTCAATATCAGGGATAGAGCGTATGTAAATATAAAAGTGGACATTGAAGGCAGCACTCAGAGACGATCGTCTGACGATTGCGTTTAGCACGAAACAGACTGTCGACTCTATATATATATATATCTCAGCTAAGTCACCATGCTTATATTTGCATTAATCCAATATATATATATATATATATATATATATATATATATATATATATATATATATATATATGGCAGCAATTTTCCATTGATGCATGTTTCATTAAATGATATAGACAAGTTTCGTCTATTTATTTCTTTCCCATACTTAATACTTCTCGTTTTCACTCTCGCCTGGTCATGTGTGACGTCACGAGCTGCGACGCGATTTTCGCTTCCGTGTCTCGTATACACGAGTTTGTCGTTGCTTTGAAATTTTTCATGCAGCAAAAACAGACTATCATTATTGTTTCGTCCGTGTATTGGTTGATATATTGAAAAGTAATTGTCATCTTTGATAATGTCTTATGTAAGCCGAAAGCTTAGATTGGATTTAAACATGTATCAGTATGGTGATTTCCTTTCGTCTTTCAATGATAATCTTATTAAGCTTATCAGACAATATGAAAGGAACTTACTTAAAATAAATAGACAAAACTTGTCTATATTATTTAATGAAACATGCATCAATGAATATATATATCGTAGCTTGTTAGATAAATTCTTTTCTTTTTTTACATTTCTTTAAATTATTTAATATATTATTCAAGCTCAATTGAAATAAGTTAGTCAATAACATAAAACGATAAATCAAAAGTTGTACAATAAATATAAACTACAAAAAAATACATCTTAATCTTTAATCTTATATAACCAATAGTTTGTGAAGATATTTTTTATTCTATTAGCATTGATGAAATTCAGTAGAATGAATAATTTTTTATATATTACATAGGAATTATAAAAAGAAAAAAAAACTAATGAAGCAATATTTTGCTCTTATTTTTTATTATTTTCTTTCCTGTTTTACACCCTTGTACAAATTAATTATACAGGAAGATATGGAGGGCTATGATCACCTACATCCTTGTGCAAATTAACTGAAACAAAACGAATAATTCCGTTATTATTTACTTTTTTTTTTTCGTATTTTCCCAATGAAACATGACCCAGTGCACATGTCAGTACTTCGTACGTCCATTCCACAATGTCTTCCCTTGTAGACTGACCACAGATTCTCGATTGATTTTAAATCAGGAGAGTTTCCGGAGCAGTTTACAGTACTTTGATTTGCTCACTGGTAAGTCTTACCAGTGTGTTCGTGCAGCGTTACTTTTTCGTACGCTTTCTTGGAGTAACGTCCATCGCATACAATAGTCGTAGGACAACTAATCGACAGTCGAGACAATAGTGTCTGGTCGTGATAAAAATCTGATGCAATCATAGATGATGTAATATTTTCAAGGTCAAACAAATTTCATTCTACACCTCGAAAATAGATTCATATTACTGCACACCACTGCAAATGACCTAATCTGAGAAAAAACTAGAAATCGATTACACCCTGTCACTCTAGTGGGTTTAAAACTGACAGTATGGTGAAAGAAAGGAAATTAAAGCGATTGTTTCGATTAATTTGCACAAAGGTGTATGTCATAAAATATTTAACGGCATCTAATAAGGTATTTTTAAAAAAATTATTCTGAATTTAAGAAAATTTATTAAAATAACGAAATTGCTACGAACAAAAAACAAAAAAAGGTAAAATTGATATAGTTTTTGAAGTGATAGTGTTGATTGCTTCCAATATTTTTTTTGACCTAATTGCCATAAAAAATTATAAACACCCAATCATCATACAATTTTTTTTAAAAACATTGAAAATGTTACCGCCAGATTTTAATTTAATTTACAAATAATCAGTATTTACTAAAAAACAGGAAAATACAGACACGCAAAAAAATTAAACAACAGAAAGAAGACACCTGTATCGATGTATTGTAAATCATAAAATTGATTGACTGATTAAGAATGATAGATAAGAGGTTAGATATCATTAGTTTTAATCCGTGGTTTGAAATTGACAACTTTCTCCATTTCACTGAAACAGACGTTAAACACTTTTATCCCTTCTTTAATTTCTTCGCTGAAACCAAGTAGAGTCTGTGATATGTCTTTTGCCTTCTCGACCGATCAAAACGGAATAGTCCATTATTTATGAGGTATTGGCAGGAAACGTTAAACTCTTCTATGTTTCTTTCTTTCTTTTCTTCACTGAAACTAAGTAGTGTCTCTGGTATGTCTTTTGTCTTCTCGACCGATCAAAACGGAATAGTCCATTATTTATGAGGTATTGGCAGGGCGTAATGGCCGTGCAAAATGATGAAGCGAGCGAGAGAGCCGCAGACACAGTTATTATATGATATTACTCTTCTGACGAGAAAAAGGTTGTCAGCAAGGAAGGTAATTCAGAATTGTTTCCTTGTTGAACTTTAGTACAAAATAGTCCAGCAGTTGTGAAAATAAATGAAATAAAATTATTTTCTCATTTGATATTAACAATTTTTTTTTTACTGAAATGATATCAGGAAGTCTTCTTTATAAAACTAAAAGAAAAAAATAGGTACTTGTGTGTTGTGTGTAGGGGAAGGTACTCAATGAAAATGGCAATGTCGAATTATTGCATCGAATTCACGTGAATCTTGCAAAGCCCATAACCTTCGCATCACAACTGAAGAAAATCATATTGAAGATGTTATTTAATATTCCAATTCAATACAATTTTATTTCTTGAAAATATACATTTTTGTCTATGTGTCCATTTTTTGCCTATTAGGGACATCCTGCAGAATAATCTACTATCTATATTTCTTATGTTGTCTGTCTGTGTGTCTGTCGTAGGCGTTGTTACCTCGCCCAGGCCGCATTTCTCACCCGATTTCGATGCGGTTTTCACCACAAATTTGCAAATGGCTGCCTTAAGGACATGACGGAGCCCGATTTTTCAGTTCAGACTCAGGTTCCGAAAAAATGGATAATGTTGTCTGTCTGTGTGTCTGTCGTGGGTGTTGTTACCTCGCCCAGGCCGCATTTCTCACCCGATTTCTATGCAGTTTTCACCACAAGTTTGCAAATGGCTGCCTTAAGGACATGACGGAGCCCAATTTTTCAGTTAGGACTCAGGTTCCGAAAAAATCGATAATCGAAAAAATCTGCTTACAGAAGGAATTATTGCATTTCAACCAAATTTGACACCCTCTTAGAGTCTACCTTTAGAAGTGTTGTCCAGAAGTTTCATGACCACGGACCCCTAAACAGCGCGGAGAATCGATAAAACCCCAAAACCGATACGCCCAGATTGCACCTGAACCGCATGTCGGTTTTTAGCGAAAACCGATCGGATTTATGAGGAGGCCATTGGGAGTCATCATGTGAAGTTTCAACTCTGAGCGCCCCACTCCAAACAGAGTGAAAATGGACAATCGGTCAACCCTTAAAAATGTTTTTTCCGGTTGGGTATTTCCTAAATGCAGATTAATTTAAGGTCACACTATGCGCCGGAAGAAACAGGTTAGTGCGTGCAGTGCTGTATGAGTCGTACGATTTTTGAATCAAACACGGGCAACGCCGGGCCATGCTTCTAGTATATTATAATATTTTCTTTATAAATATTATAAAATAACAAATAAAATGATAATTCATTTAACAAATTCATAAATGTAGCAGTAAAAATTTCATATTCACGAAATTTATTTAGGCACAACATTTAGAAAAATGGAAAAAAAAAGCAAACTTATGCTTAACATCAAGAAGTGGCAGTTGAAATTTCTAGGATACATAATGAGGAAAGAGGGCTTGGAAAATCTGATACTCACAGGACAGATTGAAGGCAAGAGGCACAGAGGAAAGCAATTCATAACAAATAATGAGCATGTGTAAATGAAAGGCGGAACAGTGTTTCGGAGAGTTTACAAAAAAGACAAAATTTATGGAGCTACAAAGGACACAATATTGTGGAGAACTATCATCTCATATGCCCTGAAGAGACACAAGATATAGAAGCGAGAAAAGGATATGGAAGCTAACTTTATTGGACAAACAAAGTACCCAAAAAATCGTGGAGAGGAAACTTAGGATAAGTAATCTCAAAATATTAATTGAATAGTAAAATCTTTTGCGAGGTAAGTTTGTGTTGAAATTACAGAACAAAACAACGGTGTAATATGAGATGGTCTAGTTGTTAGGCAGTTTCACCTATTGTCCGGTTCATACTCTTCCGTGATCTTTTGAACTAGGATAGAGATTTTCCCCTTGTTTAGGACTGGGTTTCCGGTTCCTTCTAAAGTCTGTTTCAACTGTATACTTCAAACGTCTCCGCCTGAAGTCTGAAATTTTATTTGCTAATTATTTAATTTCTCCTCAATAGGAGATATTTCCCCCTATCGCCCGGTCCACACACCTTTTGAACAGAAGTAGATGTTTATCCATTGTTTCCTGTTTTAAATTGGGTTTCTGGTTCCTTCTAAATCATCTCATTCTCTTTCACTTCCAGTAGTCTCCCTTGGGTCTTAGTGGCATTATTATTGTTTGATTAAATAAAACACCAGAAAAACAAAGATAGACGTAAAAACTCTATGAAAAGGAAGTATAATAGTAGTCGATTACGTAGTTATTCACCGCAAAATCTGCGTGTGTAGCGGACCCGTGTGTTTACGTGTTGTTAAATTAGGAACACGTGGTGTTTATACCTGCTAGAAGAACGTCAACAAATATATGTATTAAACAACAAATTTCCAAGTGACAAAGACATCAACATTTATGTTTGTGTGTGGACTTAAAGAGTTTGTATTTTGGTGAATGTTCGTACGTACGTATGTGTGTGTTTCATGGCGTTTCCCCACAAGTGGGCAAAAACGCAGATCTCTACGAGAGATCACATTTTTAAATGTGTCCACTGAAATGCAAAGCAGAAAGAGAACGAGGAAATAAATTGCCCAGTATTTATATTGTAGGGAGAGCGATCCCTAGCGACAATTAGGAAATTAAGGAAGAGATAACTCCGACAAGTTCTTTTCCCCAAAGCCACTTAATTCCGAGATTCTCCTAAAAATTTCGTTATTTTTCTTATTCTTGT
>CAHIKZ030000539.1:220000-262500 GCA_903632075.3 Acanthosepion pharaonis | reverse complement strand
AACTGCGCACGTTTCTTGTTTTTGAATACCTTTGTACACTACCCACATATAAAGTAGACATTTAGACAAAGAAAATAATGATGACTAACGTTAAGCAAGCTAGAAGCAATTGTTAATAAGTTTTGTAAAATGTATTTTTTAAAATCCAAATTTTTCTCTCACCTAATAGCAAAGGAAATAGCCAAGTAAAAAACTTCAAAAATGGCGGCGTCATGGCGTCGAACGTGCTGTTGAATCCTGATACAAACAACAGAAGACTCAATCTCACCTCCTCCCCTCCTCCCCGCCTATGGCTGTCACAATTTTTATCTTAAAGCGGTTAGAGTTGGTGGTGACGGGGGCAGAATCAACTTTGTAAAATTCTTCGCGATGTTTACAAATAATAAAACATATAAGCAAGTGAAAGTGAGTTTTATCTTGTTTTCTCGTTCGGCCGATAAGAGAAGACAAGGAGAAAGCACAAAAGGCGTTACTGTACTGATCAGTCATCACGACAATTCTGTTGACATTTCTGATTGGTTAAAAAAAAGATTTCGATATTTAAAGGCCTTATCAAATTGCAGGACAACTTCTTGTTTTTTTTTCTATCCCAAGTTAAAACAATGCGATCACTTAATGGCGTGCCTCACATGAAAGTCTTGAACAAATAAGATTGCAACGTACAAGTAAAAGAACTAATTAACTAAATAGTTTATTTTGCTCGGGAATTAATTTCTTTCAAATGCAGATAAATATTTTATTTGTATAGATTATTAAAATGACTAAGTAATCACTCGTAAATTTACTAACTCAAGCTATAGAGTCGAAACAGACTTTTGAAGATTTCCTGCAGTCTTATCTTAAGGAGGTGAAATGTTTAGCCTTTATATTTCTTGCCACAGCTGCATGGAATGACGTACACACAGTCCTTAATCATGTTCTCCTCTATAGGTGGTCTTACTTAGAAGAGATGTTTGTGTAGTGTTGAATCACTCGTGAAGGTTGTACCAATGTTATATGGACCACAGATCTTTTGTATTTTCTTCCGATAAGCCATTCACGTGGAGTAGACAGACCGTGACTGTTTTTCGTGTGTTATTATCATCTGGTATCCATCTATCCCGAAGTCCCTGCAGTTTTATTTTAAGTAGGTGACAGGTTTCGCCTTCATATTTCTTGCCACAACTGCATGGGATGGCGTATACACAGTCCTTAATTATGTTCTCCTCTATTGGAGGTCTTACTTAGAAGAGATGTTTGTGTAGTATTGAATCACTTCTGAAGGTTGTACCGATGTTATATGGACTACAGATCTTTTGTATTTTCTTCCGATAAGCCATTCGGTTTGTGGAGCCTTTTGTCATGTTCCCAGGGTAGTTGTTACATTGTAGGGTACTACTTATACTGACCGTTTCTTATTCTCTGGGCCGACACTTATGACTTTTGCTCGATGTTGTAAGCAGCGGACGATCCATTTCTTTACACTGTATGGATGGTGGGTGTCGAAGTTGATGTAGTCTCCGCTGACTGTTGCTTGGATGTCTTGAACCCATGCTCTGTTCGAGATATTAGTACATTCATGAACGCTAGTTATTTTCTTTCTCCATTGTGAATTTTATCGATGACTAGCAGTAGAGCCTGGCGTTGCCCGGAGATGTAACAGTAAGAGATAGATCAAGTATCGACCATCATAAAGACTGAAAAATAAAATTGACAAAGATTATTGTTTAAGGTTGATGGACACGCATGTCGTAATTAGTTGTTTTTTTTTATGTTATTTGTTTGGTTATTTTTGTTTTTTTTTGGTCAAACTCAAACAAAAGCATTGTTTTCAATCGTTATGAGTCTACCGATTGAATAGAATTTTATTATAAACAATTGTCTTGTAAATGGAATTTTTAAAGCATTCTGAATGTAAAAATAAAGAAAAAAGTGTGCAAGACAATAAGAAACACTAACTGCCAAAAAAAAGAGTGAAGTTTTGTTGAAATCGGTTGAAAAATGTAGGAAATCTGATCCCATATATAAACGAAAACAGACACACACTCACAAACAACCTGGGTATAATAGTATAACTCGATATGAGTTGTCCCCCTTTTATTCTCGACAGCGATACCTCTTAATCGTGTTTTCAAATTGATTTTGTGCAAAAACAATTGTGTTTTTCCAATTTTTGGTGCTGTCAGAACCACCGCAAGTAGTCCTGTGAAGTTTTGTTGAAATCGGTTGAAAAATGTAGGAAATCCGATCCAATATATAAACGAAACACACACACACACACACACACACACACACACACACACACACACACACACACAAACCTGGGTTTTATAATAAGTATGATCTTATTGTGTTCACATGGTTCGGTAGTAGGTGGACATCTTTCTGTTGGGGCCAGAGTATGAAGGTGTCATCTACGTATCACAGCCTTAGAGCTGGCTTTAATGTTCTTCATTCTAATATCATTTCCTCGAAGTATTCTTTGTATACCTTTACCATTGTTGGTGATAATGGCAAGCCAATTACCAAGCTTTCACCCTATAGATATATGCATGAAATGTACAGAAAATCAGCATCTCCACCAGGTTATCTATTAGTATAGTGATACGTTCGCGTACAGATGAGTCCGAGGCCGGTGTATACCTGACTATTGATAGTACCTCTTTCGTGGATACCTTGGTGAACAAACTTACTACGTCCAGGTTTATCCGGTTGAACTGGATGGGGGCATTTTTAATTATTTCCATGAAGTGGGGAGTTTCGGACATGATGACTATGTCCCCCTATATCTCCTAGTAAGTAACTCAGAGGGTGGCATACAAAGCTTTGGTAGCTAACAATTGGCCTGAGAGGAACACCGTCTTGAATTTGGGGGAGAACGTACACCCTTGTGCAAATTAATTATACAGGAAGATGTGGAGGGCTATGATCACCTACACCCTTGTGCAAAGCAATTGAAACAAAACGAATAATTCTGTTATTATTTACTTTTTTCGTATTTTTCCAATGAAGCATGATCTAGCGCACATGTTACTACTTCTTATGTCTATTCCACGAAATCCTTCCTTGCAGAGTGATCACAGACTCTCGATTGGATTCAAATTAGGAGAGTTTCCGGCCCAGTCTATAGTACTTTGATTTGCTCACTGGTAAGACTTGCCAGACGTGCAGCTTTACAATTTTTGTACGCTTTCTTGAAGTAACGTCCATCGCATACAATGGTCGTAGGACAACTAATCGACAGTCGAGACAATAGTGTCTGGTCGTGATGAAAATTTGATGAAATCACGGATGATGCAATATTTTTCAAGGTTAAACAAATTTCATCATGCACCCCGAAAATAGATTCATATTACTGTACACTTACTGCATATGACTTAATCTGAGGAAAAAATGTTGACCTGAGATGGAATAAATACATTGAGTCAATTGCCTCGTCCACTGCAAGGAAATTTAGCTCCCTGAGCCGCGCTAGGAAGTTTTTCTCCCCGGAGTCGATCCTCCAGATCTACAAATCAACAATTCGCCCTTGCATGGAGTATTGCTGCCATATATAGTCTGGGGCCCCTTCTGTTTGCTTCGGGGTTCTTGATAGGCTCCAGAGGCGGATATGCAATGTGGTTGGCCTTGCCCTGGCGTCTCGTCTACAGTCACTTTCTCACAGATGCGCCGTCGCCTCCCTCTGTCTGTTCTACAAATACTTTCATGGAAATTGCTCCGAGGAGCTGCATTCGCTAGTTCCCAGACGTCATGAGTTCAAGCGCCTTACGAGGCTGGCATCCCGCTCTGACTCCTTCACTGTCGAAACTCCTAAATGTAGCCGTCTCTTCTACTCTAATAGCTTCATGTCTCGCACCTCTCGCCTGTGGAACTCCCTTCCTTTCTCCTGTTTCCCTGTGAGCTATAATCTCCAGCTATTCAAGTGTAATGTCAATCGACATCTCCAGTTGCCTTGATCTATCCACTACCCTCATCCTTTCTTCTATCACTCCTATCTGATCTTGCTCTAAATTTTCTGTAACCCCTTGCGTCCTAGTGGCTTCCCGCCTTGCTTGGGGTGAAATGCTAAAAAAAAATCGATTACACCCTTTCACTTCAATGGGTCTAAAATTGACCATATGTTGAAAGAAAGGTAAATGAAGTGATTGATTCAATTAATTTGCACAAGGGTGTATATTTGAGGCAGCTTGTTGTAACGTAGGTTATAAAATTATAAACTTATATTAATGTAAGATTCAAATGGCGTAAAGGATTGCTACTCAAGTTCTCTAGCTATGGAATCACTGGAAGGATCTTCTCAATAATAAGGTTCTTCCTAATGGTAGTAGTTAAAGAGTTAGGTCCTTCGGGGTCATAATGTTGAGAAGACAGTAGAATGAATAAAATTCTTCCTCGATGACGTGGCTATCTCCTGTGACCATAACATTACGGTCAAAGAACTTTGCAAACTCAAGAAACACAAGAACTACAGCCAGAATGAAATTGCTAGATTGTGAGACGTTTAAGCCACTACTGATGCGTTGGTGTATATACCACCAAACTGTCTTACATTGATAAAATCGGAATAAAGCCGTGTATTCCATCGCTTCAGAAGTTTTCATTGCTTGGCACTGCAAATATTCTGCGAGGTCGTGCGGTTTGATGGATGGAGAGCAGCCATTATACATAATAATAATAATAATAATAATAATAATAATAATAATAATGCAAGGACTTTGAAATCGAAATCTCAGAAATGTGGCACATGGGAACATCAACAATCCCCGTTATAGTTGGAGCCCTCGGATTGCTTGGAAAAGATTCCAGTAAATTCATTGAAGGGATTCCTGGAAGCCCATGCCTTAAAGATATACAAAAAAATGTTCTCACGAGTACAGCACACACCTTACTAAGGACTTTATCTATGTAAAATATGTTTTTTGTTTAATTGCTCAGTGGAAAATGCCATGATGACATTTATGAACTTAGGTCTCTGGGCGGGACCCGGAAAGAAATGAGTACATACCAGAAATCAAAGAAATAAAATAATAATAATAATAATAATAATAATTGCTAGTTCAAAATTCAGGACCACCGGAAGGAAATTTCCAAAATGTGGAGCGTTTAAGCTATAAAAATGATTAATTCTGCTTTAAAAATGTGTTGTTGGTAATTTTACTCTTAATATGTATTGCTTGTATTTTTATGTTTTGAGGTTCACTATTTGCTCATAGCTGGGGTCCTAACGGGTGCTACCACCCCCGGTCAAGGTGGACCTGGGAACAAAAAGCAATTAAGAGATGGTTCCACACTCCTCAAAACCTCCTTGCTCTATATGTAGTTTATCATCATACCCAGGACTACTTGATTGTTTGGTAACATGTTTCTACAATTCCATTCCTGTTTATTCTATGTGTTTTTAAAAAATGCAGTTGACTTTCCTCCTACCAAGTATCTCTTTCATTAATTCCGAACAAAAGTAGATACTATTTTCCACTTACTCCCTTATTCACTTGGCTTCTCTTCCAAAATATCCTGTTCAGCCATGAAAATATTTGTAGAAAAAACAGAGAGAAGACACGCCACGTCGGTGAGAAAATGACTTAAGTCGAGATTGTTATTCATGATGACGGTCATCTTTGAGTATAGAATCCAGAGGTTAGCAGTGAATATTTCAAAGACAGTAAGAAAGCGTTGTTCAGGTTAGCAGTGGATATTTTCGTAAAAGTAGCAGAGCGTAGTTCAGTAGTTCTTCCTTCTGTTCCTCTTCGCCTGACAAGTTGGCACTGGACATTCGGGTAGAGTGAACAAAATGGCCGCCTTTATACACGACGGATTGAATATTTTACGTCTTCTGATTGGTTAATCTTCTATTGGTGGACTACAAAGTGAGTCAAGTCATTTGGGCTAGCTCACTAGTACATATACTAGCTGGGATCTGTTCTAACTAACCAGTTGAACTCTGCTTTTGGGCAGAGAGGAACCCGGACGAGGCTGAACCTGTTTATACGGGTTCAAAAGGGAATATTTTTGGCTGAGCCTACGGGCTCAGAGAACCCACGTTAAACCGGCCTTGTGCCACATGCAACCCTCGTGGGTGGGTAGCTAAATATACTAGTACATATACACAAAAAACTGCAACAGAGATGCCAGGTAAGGATCGATTATATTGCAGATCCTTCATTGGATTTTGTCAAGAGACGATTAACACGGATACCCGACCAGATATGTCAGCTGTATTCAATGCACGGGCGAATGGTAGATTTGTAAATGTGCAATATGCATTCTGACGAGAAAAAACCTGGCACGGCACAGTGATTCTTGCAGTAGATGTAGCTATTGATTCCATGCAGTCGTTCCACTTCAAGTCAGCTCAAAACGCGAGGCCAAGAAGGCTCAGAGTGTTGCTCTCCAGGCGTCTAACCGGTTTTTCTAAGCGGTTTCTCATCTAAGTACTGACCGGGCTCGATATTGTTTAACTTTGGTGATCAAACGGGGACCGGTATTAATATAAAACAAATATTTTCCCCTTTTTCTTCTCACCTGCAATTTTTCGTTCCTAAACAGTTTAGGATTTTTTAGGTGGAGCCGATACAAACATTTGCCGATTCGTCGTGATGTTTACTCGAATTGATTCAAATGCTGGGCAGCGGAAAAGAAACTTTAAACTCACAGGGTCCGGTTCTTTTTTTCTGAGATCATTATCATCGTTATTTATTGCAGGGAAATCATTCTTTCTGTTTTATGTACGGCAAAATATTTCGAAGATTATTAACTTAGAATAAATGAAGATTTTATAAGGTAAGTAATTTATTTTATTGCTCTCATTTTCCTCTTACAATCGAAATTCCTCAGCTTGCTTTCTTTTTAGCTCAACCTTTCTTCCTATCTGTGTACGGTCATTTTTTTTTCATGTACTCCCTGGAATTCTGAAGCCTGTGGGTAACTGAAATAATGAAGTTTGTAGAAAGTAAGTTTATTTTGGACGATCGTTAATATTAATTGTCTAAAGTTTATAAAGCAAATATTGGGTTCGCTAAAAATAAGCATACATGATGAAAAAATGCCCACAATTTCTCTTCAAAATCATGATGTTGTTATTAAGAGTACAGACCAAAGGACTTTTTCATTTTATAATCCTTTTTAGAGCCTTCGAAATTTTGTTTAAAATTTTTGTTTTTCTTTTTTGCATCGGCGTGTGATCATAAATTAGTATGATAAATTTGAGCGTCTTTTTGCTGTGATAAACACATTGATTTAGAAATTCTTGCAAAAATCAGGTGATTGTCGCATTTTATTGAAACTTTTAAAACTCATTAACAAATTAATTTAATTATTTTAGAAACGATTCCTTTTTAGAAAATCTTGGTAAAAAATTAATTTGTTTTACATCTGTTACTCTCCTCTGCCACTTATTGAATTTATGAAATTTCGAGAAATTCATTTTTGTAGCACTTAATAATTATATTAGTTTGGAGGAAATGTCCTTGAAGAATTTAAATCATCAATTTTGGGGGTTCAAATTGCAGAAAATCTGCTATGAATCGTAAATTTTAAAAAAATGCAATAAAACTAAGACATTATTTAATTAAAAAAGTTTTTAATTGCTTTATGAATAGGGCATATTATGGACATTATTGTCTTACGAAAAAAATCAATGAAGAATTAATTTTTATAAGAATTTTTATCATTTTAAAAAAATGTGTAACATTTAAATCTTTTAAAATTATGTTTTAATTTGAAGTTTTAGGCGATATTGTTATTACGGAAAACTATATTAGTTAATCACAAATGGAAAAGTTTATTACTATTCAGCGACCCCCTATATTTTAAAAAGAATTTTGAATTATTTTGGTGTATGTACAAATGTGACAATTTTTGTAAATCCGAACATCCATACATGATACTTACAACTAATAAGAGCGGTAACTATAGTAAATTTGAAATTTATTGCTAATTTTCTAACGTTTTCTCAACAAATGTATTCATAAATAAGACTATAAAGCCAATGTGCCTAAAATTCAATGAAATATTAAATTACATAGAATATTTTCCTCAATTTACTTTTATATAAAAAACTGCGATCATGCTGTATTCGTTGAGAATTTTTTAATTATATACCCTTTACTTAAAAATGCCAATTATTAAGCGATAAATCTGTTAAGACCTCATAAAACACCCACTTCAGTTTTACAAAATAGGCTTTTCTGAAATTTTCTTAAAATAACGTTAAGTAATATTCTTTTTAATTCAGATTAATTAAACTTCCAATTAGTTACTCTTTTTCGATTAAAGTGTCATGAAAATATATTTTATTTTTGAAATATTTTTTAATAAAGATAATTATGTTGTGTTAAAAGATTTGTCAATATAGCCGATTTAGCCAAATATACATATGAGAATCACCTTAATAAAATGCAATTAATTGGTCCCCGAAAAATTTTAAAATAATCTGAAAAAACTGGGAAATAATGAAATTATTTTTAATAAAGATGTTGTGTTGAAAGATTTGTCAATATAGCCGATTTAGCCAAATATACATATGAGAATCACCTTAATAAAATGCAATTAATTGGTCCCCGAAAATTTTTAAAATAATCTTCTGAAAAAACTGGGAAATAATGAAATTATTTTTAATAAAGATGTTGTGTTGAAAGATTTGTCAATGTAGCCGATTTAGCCAAATATACATATGAGAATTAATTAGTCCCCGAAAAATTTATTAGTCGAAAACGCAATTAATTAGTCCCCGAAAAATTTAGAAAAAATTTCTGAAAACCTGGGAAATAATTAAATTAAACCTGAACCCCAAATTTTAAAGTTAATATAAGTTTTATATTATTAACAATAAAGCATTCGCTGATAGGCGTAGACAGGGTCGCCTCTCGTTTGATTTTCACTCCTTCTTGTTGTTTTGACCAAAAATAAAGATATATCCCTTGGTTTTCCGTTCAGAACCGTATTTTCGGTTTCTTCTAAAGACAACTTCATCTCTACATTTCTAACGTCTTCGCCTAAACTCTAAAATTGTATTTACTATTTCTTTATTCGCCAATAGGATGCTGATTGGTTCGCCTATCAATCGTTTGGCACTCCTCTCTTAAACAGGAGTAGTGGTTTATCCCTTGTTTCCTGTTTAGGATTCGATTTCCGGTCCCTTCTAAAGTCTACTTCAACTCTAGATAGTCTGGAGTTATTTTGCAAATCACATAAATCTCAATAACTCCAGTCAACTTTAAACAATTTTGGTCAAATTTTAAACGATTACAAACATATATATAATAAGTTTTTGAAGCTTTTACATCTTAATATAGTGACAATATCTGTTTTATATTGTTAATGATAAAGCATTCGCTAATAGGCGTAGATAAGTACGCCGGGGGAGACACGGTGGAGTCATGGATAGCGGCTCGGATTGAGGAATTGGCGAGCCGAGTTCGAATTCCAGTTAAATCCATTATATTCACTTATGTGCTAATATCCTTGGGGAAGGTATGAATCCTCTTCTTTTCCCTCTAGCTATTGGTAAATAACAGGACAGACCGAGTACTATACTTTGGACGGCAACTGGTCTACCGCAAAAATAAAGGGCAACCGACTGCGGAAAAGAAAGATACATGATCGCCTAAGCGTGTATCACGCATGGCACATAACTATATATATATATATATATATATATCGAGAGAGAGAGACAAATAGATTCGGCACTTACGCATACGTCTTAACTTTTTCTTGTGGCTGATTTTTATGAGTTTTTTTTTTCTATTATTTTTTTGTTCTCTTTAATATTAAAAGTCCACACGTAGCTTTCCTACGTTGCCCGCCAAAAGCCAAGAAGGACTAATATTAGTTTGTTCAGAAAATAATGCCCGACTTTAGAATAAACCTTTTGATTGTGTTTTAATCTATTCTTATAATAGTTGCACAAAAATTCGTAATGATTAAAGAGTCCTCTTTATTAATTTCATAGTAATCTCTTTCAGAAATTATGTTCTCAAATACGTGACGCAGTCTTGAAAATAGTATTAGGTCGTTCGGATAATAATGTCCGATTTTAGAATAAACTATTTAATTGTATTTCAATATATTCTTATAATAATTGCACCAAATTATATTACTTATTCCTTATAATTAAAGAGTCCTCTTTGTTAATTTCATGCCAATCTCTTTCAGAAGGCTGTTCTCAAATACATGACGCACCCTGTGTATACACTGAGAAATAGTATTAGGTTGTTCGGAAAAAAATGTCCGATTTTAGAATAAACTTTTTAATTGTGTTCTAATAATTAATAATTATACAAAAATATATTACTTATTCCTAATGATTAAATAGCCCTCTTTGTTAATTTGATGTCAGTCTCCTTCAGAAGGTTGTTCTCAAATACGTGACGCAGTCTGGAAAATAGTATTACGTCGTTCGGATAATAATGTCTGATTTTAGAATAAACATTTTAATTGTGTTCTAATATATTCTTATAATAATTGTACAAAACTATATTATTCATTCCTGATGATTAAAGTGTCCTTTTTGTTAATGTTATATCAATCTCCTTCAGAATTTAACTGAAAACTTTATATAGCCCTCATCTTGAACATGAAAAAAGAAGATAGATCTGTTTACTTTTCTGCACGAGTTCAAGATTGGTCATAATGCTTCTCAAACTAATCGCCACCCAATAGACGTGCTGTGGCCTCCCTCTATCTCTTCTACAAATATTTTTACGGCAACTGTTCCGAAGAGCTACTTTCGCTGGTTCCCGGACTATATGAGTTTAAGCGAGCTACCAGGCTGGCATCTTTCACTGTCAAAACAGTTAAATGTAACCATCTCTTCTTCTGAAAAAGCTTCTCCTCTTGCACTTCCCGTCTGTTGAACTCCTTTCCCCTTACTTGCAATCTTCAAATATTCAAGTGTAATGTCAATCGACATCTGACACCCTGAACTTGTTCCCTGTCCTTCTCTGTATCCTTTCCTCAAACACGTCTCTTTACTCTTGCTCTCAATCCTCTGTAACCCCTTGCGTGCTAGTGGCACTCCCGACTTGCTTTGGGTGAATTGCCTTAAAAAAATACTGCCATCATAACGGAGTAAAGGATCCACTTATGATAGGACAGTACGGCGCTGGTTTTTCCCTTTTCAAAACAGGGTGTAATTTTCCTTTTCAAAGCAGGCAACAGATTTTCCCTTTTCAAAACAGGGTGTAATTTTCCTTTTCAAAGCAGGCAACAGATTTTCCCTTTTCAAAACAGGGTGTAATTTTTCTTTAAAAGCAGGCAATAAATTTTCCCTTTTCAAAACAGGGTGTAATTTTCCTTTAAAAGCAGGCAATAAATTTTCCCTTTTCAAAACAGGGTGTAATTTTCTTTAAAAAGCAGGCAATACATTTTCCCTTTTCAAAACAGGGTGTAATTTTCCTTTAAAAGCAGGCAATAAATTTTCCCTTTTCAAAACAGGGTGTAATTTTCCTTTACAAAGCAGGCAATAAATTTTCCCTTTTCAAGACAGGATGTAATTTTCCTTTACAAAGCAGGCAATAAATTTTCCCTTTTCAAAACAGGGTGTAATTTTCCTTTACAAAGCAGGCAATAAATTTTCCCTTTTCAAAACAGGGTGTAATTTTCCTTTACAAAGCAGGCAATAAATTTTCCCTTTTCAAAACAGGGTGTAATTTTCCTTGACAAAGCAGGCAATAAATTTTCCCTTTTCAAAACTGGGTGTAATTTTCCTTCTCAAAGCCGGGAGTATTTTCCATTTCAAAGCAGGTAGAAATTTTTCATTTCAAAACCAGGAAATAACTTTTCATTTTCAAAGCAAAGATTTTTCTTTTTTCATTTTTACAAGAGGCAGTAATTTTTACTTTTCGAAGCAAGATACTGTTTTATCTTTGAAAACAAGGGGCACTTTCCTTTTCAAAGTGAAAACCTATTTTCAGTTTCAAACCAGAGAACACTCCCCCTTTTCAAACAGGGAAAGAGAAGTTTTCCTTTTCAAATACAAAGAGAGCTTTTTAAATGCAACGTCAATCGTCATTTGATATCTCCTTGGATCCTGTTCTTTTATTGTCCATTTTACCCAACAATATTTTTTCAGTTTCTTTCACTTTCCCTGCGACTTGGTGGCTTTATCATCTTGCTTGGGGGTGGGGATGATGGTAAAGGATCCAACGAAAGCCAACATGAAATAATAAGAAAAAACGGCTGGTGCTTCCATAGTTACTAATGAAGTTAATATTTCTTTGTTATCGTAACACGATGAATGTTTGCTCATTGGCGTCCAGTAATTCCTCTGTTATCATAACAATGGAATATCTCATTATTATAAAGGGGTGATCAGGTGTAAACATACAACAGGTCCCGCTTTCAGTTTTTCAACGACCGGGAAATCACCCCAATGTTGTGTCTCAATTCTCATTCACGTCGACATAAACAAAATTTGGAAGGGTCCATTACATGTTCACAAGAAAACAAAAGGTGATAATTAATGCTGTGATGTGAAATGAATACACAAATCTTGTTTCCATTATACTTCATTGTTTATTCAGGGATTCACTTGCACGGTCTTGGGGAGGTGTAGGTGACAGAAGTTGTTCCACTTGTTCTAAGTGGAACAACTTCTGTCACGACAGACTAACGGATCAGCTTTTCCCTTCAGCCAACAAGATCTCTTACCAACCCTCTGTCTTTCTCCTCAACACGACGCAGCTCACCCTCTTGCGGTGTAGGAAACTCTATCTCGATGCACGGTACTACCCTCAATTCTAACTGCAGCTATTTATATATACCTGCGAGCGGAACTGTCTAACTGCCGGTCAAGTATCACTTGTTCCCGAAAGTTTTCATTCATCAATTTCAAGTAAGTATTTTGTGTTACACGTTCTTTCCTTTCTACACCTGCCTTTTCTTTTCTCACATTTGTTATGATTCATGGTGATGATGATAGTTTATCATTTTAAAAATAAAGATCTAAAATCTAAAAAGAACCTTACCGCTACAAGCAAAAGTAGCAGTAGTAAAAGGAACAACACAGGCGTATCTTCTTCGCTCTGTGAAAATCCACAGTTGACGGTTTCAAAGGCTTCCCTTAACCACGAAATTCTCGGAACAGTTATCAAAAAGTAAGCTCAATTTTTAAAAGAAACAAAAAGAGACAAAAACCCTGAGAACGTTTAACACACTGTTATACCAGAACATTACCTATTCTATTATTAATAGACTCTTCCACAGATAATAAGTAGTAGTAGCAATGGCCAGTCGAGCTCAGTGGAGTTGAGTGAGTTAGTCGATGTCGGACATTGAAGTATCAACGAACACAACTAGATTGCTGCGTCATTAACTCTTATTTCAAGTTCCTAACGTTTTGTACGTCGGACCCTTTTAGGACCGACTTAGCGAAATACAAGCCTCCACTGTGAAAACTACTCTACAACAACACACAAAACCAATATTATGAATAACATTCACGAAAAGAAAGGTACACATTCTTGTCATTAATTTCAACACGTGTCTCAAAGTTTTATTGTTGTATGTTATTATTGCATTTTCTATTCATTTCATTTTCAGTACACAAAAGGAATAATCTATCACCTAATACACCCTTGTGAAAATTAATTGAAACAACTGCTTTAGTTTTCTTTCTTTCACCATACGGTCAGTTTTAGACCTACTGGAGTGACAGGGTGTAATCAGTTTTTGTTTTTTCCTCAGATTAGGTCATTTGCAGTGGTGTGCAGTAATATGAATCTATTTTCGGAGTGTATGATGAAATTTGTTTGGCCTTGAAAAATATTGCGTCATCTGTGATTGCATCAGATTTTTATCACGCCCAGACATATTGTCTCGACTGTCGATTAGTTGTCCTACGGACATTGTCTGCGATGGATGTTACTATAAAGAAGCGTACGATTAACGCAGCACGAATACACTGGCGAGCCTTACCAGTGAGCAAATCAAAGTAATATAGACTGGCCCGGAAACTCTCCTGATTTAAATTCATTCGAGAATCTGTGGTCAATCTGCAAGAAATGACTTCATGGAATGGACATGCGAAGTACTAATATGTGCACTAGGTCATATTTCATTGGGAAATATGGGAAAAAGTAAATAATAATGGAATTATTTTTTCAGTTAAATTTGCACAAGGGTGTAGGTGATCATAGCCCTCCACATCTTCTTGTATAATTAATTTGCACAAGGGTGTAATACATGAAACACGGAGTAAACCAGCGTTCGACCCCGTTACACATTTTTTATTTTTTTTCTGTAAACCAAGAAGGAAATAAAAGAAACGTCTCTTTTCAATTTTCTTATTTGAAAGAAACCACTATGCCTATTTTATCCTGTCTCTGTTGTATATCTCTCTCTCCCTGATTCTTATTTCTTTTCATGTGGGAAGTTAATTTTTTCCTACCTTGTTTCTAGGCCTTCAAGTAGCAGCTAAATGCTTATAATCTTGTTAGGAAGATGCTTAAGAACCAACTCGATTTCTGTCGATCCTATAAAAAATGGCTGTCGTCCGGTGCACGATCCTCCTCGGCTTTTTGAACAGGAATAGTTGTTTATCCATTGCTTCCTGTTCAGAATTGTGTTTCCGGTTCTCACTAAAGCCTTCTAATTATAAGTCACTAACATTAAACCCTTACGTCTTAGTGACGATCACGTGTCAGTGCAGACGCAAAAGAGGCCCTGGGTTGCGCGTGGACATGTCCGTCGAAGCTAGTCACATCCGGATGTGACGAGATTGGCGTGTCCAGATAGGAGCCTGCATGCAACTTGTCCAGATTGGGGTCTTTTTCAACTGTTGCTTGTCAACAAAGGTGACGAGAAAACCAGCAGTCAACGGTGAATGGGTGGCAAGACACGCTTTGCTATTATCAGAAATTGGGTGTCTTGTGTTCTTGGTGCATTTGCTCCGGAACTTGGGTACCGCCCAACGAGCTGTGATTTCTTTGGTAGTGGGCTTACCAGTAATAACTCATTTTACTTTGTTCCTCTCTTCTCTGTATGTTACCCCTTAATTCTTAAGAGAACAATCTGTTAAGTGTTTCCCCAAACTTCAATACACCCTTGCCTTATTTTACAACAGTCTTAGTGGTATTATCGCCTTCTTTGGCATGAATTGCTTAAAAAAATCTATCAATTATTTTATTCCCTTTTGGTCAAGTGGGTGGCTGCTTTTAAGATTCTACTTCAAAGACGTAATTGCTGATCATAAAAAAAAATAATATTTTTTAGACACAGATAAAAATCATTTACGACCAACTTGCAGCTGATGTCATAAATGACCTTTAGCCTTTTGTTAACTGGGGCAAAGAATTGCCTGTTAATTTTAATTTTCATTTCTAAGGAAGCTATATTTTCTTTAGTAATAAGAAAATGCATTCTAATAATTGCAACAGTTTTCAGCATCCTTTTTGTCTAATTAATGAGTTAAAATTTAAATGCTTTTATGAAGTGCTTTTATTTAGATATGGAAAGTAGTTATTTCTGACAGATTTGTATTAATTCAAATCTGATTGACGAGGAGAAACAAATATCCAATGAATTTAGTTTTCTAAGGACAAGAAAACCATTGCTCAAGGGATTTTAGTAGGTTTATTTTGATAGTAGATGTTCTAAAATAGTCTCTCCTTCTTCTAACTCCAAGATATTAAGTCTGGTCAGATTGATGAGGTCAAATTGGAGGCTGATCTCAAAAAATGACCTTCACTTAGTTGTTAACTGGGGCAAAGAATGGTTTGTTAATTTTAATGTCTCCAAAACAAAATTGCTCTCTGTTAATCATCTGAGAGACCCCCTTTTGATCTTTCATTAGCATGGCTGATGCTAACCTCCAGGACAGTGATTCGCTGTGTCTTCTGGGGTCGTCATTCTTGGCTAATATGACGTGGAAAGACTATAGACTGAATACATTGCTAGATCTTTTTTCTAAGAAAGTTGCCTCACTGTGTCGTGCATAAATACTTTCATTGTAATTGTTCAGACGAGCTCTTTGCTATGGTACCTTGACTTTAAGCGCAGTACTAGATTGGCGGTAAGGTCTCATCAATTTACAGTTCGGCTGGCTAGATGTAACCGTAAGTTCTATGCTAAGAGTTTCTTCTCTCGCACTTCTCACTTATGGAACTCTCTCTCTATCTCTCTCTCTCTCTCTCTCTCTCTCAGGGCCATGTTTTTTCAGTGAACTTTAATCTTCAAAAATTTTAAATGCAATATCAATCACGATTTACTGTCCTCCTGATTACTCTTCTTTTGTTCCCGCTTCTTAGTAATGTTTCTGTGTTCTAATTCTTCCACACCCTCTGTGTCTTAGTGGCTTTACTGCCTTGTGTGGGGTGAACTCGATTACAAAAACAGCAAAAAAAAACAAAAACATCTTGACTTTGTGTGTGTTTAGAATTCAGTCGCATGCGGGACCGAGTGTATCCCATAGGCTGCGTGATTATACTTTACGTCTGGGTATGATGATAAACTGGATCCGCGTCCTGGGTAAGATGATAAACTACGTCCAACAGCAAGGCCTCTGATCAGGAGGTTTTGAGGAACATAGAACCATCTCTTAATTGCTGGCGTTCCCAGATCCACTTTGACCCGGGGTGGTAGCTGTTAGGGTCCCAGCTATGGGTAAATACTTAACCCCCAAACTGAGGTCATAACATTTTAAATGTGTAAAAATAGGTTTTAATGCCAGAAATACTCTGTAAAAAATTAGAAGAGATTTTATACTTTTATATTTACAAACATTTATATTCGTGTTTAGCTGTAATTTTGCTACGACGTGATTATTTGAGAAAAGCCAACACTTAAAACTGCCAAGTTTTATCTTGACTTTTTTAAAATTGTATTTATGTCTTTCACAGAACCAAAGCGCGTCTTTTGACTTTTGTTGAAGTTAAAAATGTAATCTCATAATTTATTGCTTATTGCTTATGTACTCTACAGTTCAAAAGTTTGAAGCCACCCCAGAATTAGTATAGGAAGAACTTGACAAAAGAGTACCGTCCTGGGTATGACGATAAACTACATCCAGCAGCAAGGCCTCTGATCAGGAGGTTTTGAGGAGCGTGGAACCATCTCTTAATTGCTGGCGTTCCCAGGTCCACCCTGACCCGGGGTGGTAGCACCTGTTAGGGTCCCAGCTATGGGCAAATAGTTAACCTCCAAACTGGGGTCATAACATTTTGAAAGTGTAAAAATAGGTTTTAATGCCAGAAATACTCTGTAAAAAATTATTACCATCAATAGATTTTTGAAGACAAATTATTACATCTAAAAAAAAATAACAGCAATACATTTTTGCAAAAAAATATTACCAGCAATAAAAATTTTGTTGGCATTAAATATCCCATTGAGGTGTTGATATGCCGTAAAACAAACCAAGCCAAAGAGTGAAACTTTTCCCTTCCCTCAAAAATGAAAAAGAAATCTTAGAGTCATTGAAAAACAGAATGCAATCAATTATCAAACTTATACTTTGAGAAACTTTCGCAACGAATACCAAAACTTTGTGCTGTAGTAATCAAGGCGAAAGGAGGATATTGTGACGTGAGCTAAATTTAATCATTAAATCCTTTTTTTTTGTCATAATAAAATTTTTAATAAAAAAACCATGTCTCACTTTTAAAACTATTTATAATAATTGTTTCTTATTTAAAATACAAAACAACTATATATGACGGTTCTGTATAGGATACAGGTTCGATTCCTGTCGGAGGACGAATATTTTCTACGAAAATTTCTTAGACATTCAGGCCGGTAAATGTTGTTTAATACTGTTTATTATAAACAAAGAATTTAGTTGAATATTTGTATCTATAAAAAGAATATATAAACATAAAAATGTCTTAAAATAATTGCCGGACTTTGACCATTTCATAATGTGTGACGTCTTATATATATATATATATATATATATATATATATATATATATATATATATATATATATAATATTCAATATATATATAATAGCAACATTCAAAGCCACTGAGCCACTGAGTTGACTTCAATGTTCATTTTATATTTATATTTACATACTCTCTATCTCTGATAGTGAGCACTTTATCCCATAAATATAGCACACCTTAAAACTATATTTTTTCATATATATATATATATATATATATATATATATATATATGTGTGTGTGTGTGAAAAATGTGTGTATACAAATATAAATAATTATATAAGTTCTTATTATTTTTACAAGCTTTCGTCTGTTTCTACAGACATCCTCAGGTATGGAATAGATTTTGTTCTTGTTTTTACTCTCAGTAATAAGAGGACAACGAAAATATATGTATTGTAAAATGCTATTAGAAATGAGTTATTGTTTTTGGAGCGTGCAGTCGCAACGCTGAGTTTGAACTTATACAACAGAAATTTCTAAAAACAAGGATCTTTTCATTCATAAACAGGATCGGGGTTTTTGTATATTATTTGAATTGTTTGCGACGATGGATTTCTCGCCAATTAAATCATTAACCTTTGTATTTGTTTTTTGTATGAATAATTCATGAATATATATATATATATATATATATATATATAACAATAAAAATGGTTAGACTTGTTTTACTTGATAAAAAGAAAAGTGAAAAATAAAACAAACACAGCCGACCGGTTTCGCCCTCAATCAACAGAGTTGGATCGAGGGATTTAAAAACGATATTTTTTATGAAGGCGGAATACAATTTAAATTTAAATCACGTTTTCTCCTAATAGACACACCCTCTGTTTACAGAGGGAGACCTATGACCTAATCACATATAAAGGATACCCATTATAAGATAAAGTTTGACTCATTTTTTTATTATTATTAGCTAGTTTAAATATATAGAATAATAATAGCTGGCTAATCGTATTCGAAGACACCTGTCTACTAGGGTAGCTAGCCAATCCCTATTGCAGATGCTTGCTCAGGCACATTTTTGTTTATTCAACACCCACAGAGTCCACCTGTGGTTTATACTGCAACTATGCCGAGCAGACCTTAGTTACAGTTTCTGGGAGACAGCGTGTTATCAAGAATGATCAACAAGGCCAACACGTTTAAGCCCTCCGTCACGATGACTTGTGGTTTTTTGCTAGCACAGCTACCGAAGGTTCCCAAGGGTTCCCTCTAACCAATTTCACTCACAAGTCTTGTTTCAACTTGTGGTAGGATTTTCAGTAACTTTCCAAAGGTGTTCCTCGCTAGGATCTACCATCTTCCGATATATATATATATATATATATATATATATATATATATATATATATATATATATATATATATATAGTAGTAAATATACACATACATATGCAAAATATATAAATATATATACATAGATGCATACACATACATATATAATTTTTTTGAATAAAAAATTCCAAGAGGATAGAATCCAGGTAGACCTCAATGTCCAGGACAGAGTAAGTATATATATATATATATATATATATATATATTTTATAAAAATAATTATATCTGCTCTACTTTGTATTGAGCACTCTTTTAAGAATAGTAATTGTTGGTTATTGGAATTCATTCCGTATATACCAATTATATACTTGATATATATATATATATATATATATATATATATATATATATATATATATATATATATATATATATTCTGGTCAAAGTCTTAAGACACGATACAAAAGGGTTAAAATATAAAATACTGTTACTCTAATCAAAATATATTTGCGAAAGATTTACATTTAATTAGAAAATGTACTTTATCAACAAACAAGTGAAATTTTCAGCTTTTAATTGATTAATTCAAACAAACATTATTTATTAATAGAAAATATTTATTTATTTATCTATTAAGACATTTCCAGATTGTACTGAAGTAAGAAGCTTTTTGACTCTAGTGTCATCAGCTGTATTAGGGTTTGTTAGCCATATTCCAACAGAATTGTTGCAGTTCCAAAGATCCAGTGGATGGCTGATCAAATTTATGACGAGAAGATTTACCACATTTTTAATTTCAAAACGATAGGAGTCGTGTGTCTATTAGAGTTTAGTGAAACTCTAATAAACAATTTATCCAATGGGCCATGTGAATAAAAGTAGAGCGTTGCATAACTAACATTTTACCTAGACCATCGGCTATTAATATATAGGATTATTTTCGGATAATCTATTAATCGGTTCGCTAAGCTTTTATTATTTTATGAATCAGTTAGCACAAACCGATATGAACCGGTAGGATGCCACCACTATATATATATATATATATATATATATATATATATATATATATATATATATATGTGTGTGTGTGTGTGTGTGTGTGCAATTTCTATATATATTATTTATATATTATATATGCGCGGTATTTATTGGAAAGCGCTCAATATCACTGATAGAGCTAACATACTGAGTTGTATATATATATATATATATATATATATATATATATATACTATGAACCTAAAGTATCTGGCTCTTTAGGTTCATAGTTAGATTTGCTCTACTTAGTGTATTGAGATCTTTGCTTAGTTATTTTTGCTTTACTCGTGTTGGAGGTTTTTTTTCTTTGAACTCTGAGCTTGGATTCTGGACGATTGTTTTCGCCTCAATTACATGTTCTTAGTTCTTTCTTTTTTTATCCTCTATTTTTCCTTGGGTATTGGTTTGTTCATTTACAAGCCAAAACACCTAAGGTTTTTCCAGACGAGTATAATTACTTATATTTATAAGATTATATATATATATATATATATATATATATATATATATATATATATATATATATTAGAAATGGACAAGGTCCGACAATTTATTTATTAAAGACATTTTTATGTTTAACGTTGTTATTTTATAGATACAAGTATTTAATACTGTTTATCATAAACAGAGCATTTGCTTAAATACTTGTATCTATAAAATAACAACGTTAAACATAAAAATGTCTTTAATAAATATATATATATATATATATATATATATATATATATATATATATATATAAAGATTGATGATATTTATTATATATTAGCCTTTGACAAAATTGAAGCCAAAGAGAAAGATTTAAAAGCTTTTTAAATTATATATATATATATATATATATATATATATATATATATATATATATATATATATCCGAATGTAATGAGAACGAAAATTATATAAATTATAAAGTTCACAGTTTTAATTCAAAAAGACTGTTCAATACCAATAGTAGAGCAATAACTGTTTGTTTCTACCGGAAGTAAAGTAAACATGTTGAGGAAATTGATTCATAGAGTGTTTAAATCTTTACACCTCAAAGTTAAAATTAATTCTAACATTAAACAATTGGATTTCTTAGATGTAACCTTAAACTTAGCCCTTAATAATTTCCAACCTTTCTTGAAAAATAATGCTAACCCCATTTATAGAAATCCTAATTCCAATTACCCACTACTGGTTATTAAGCATATCCCATCATCCGTTGAACGTCGGATCAACCAGCTCTCTTTTACCAAAGAAATATTCGATAAACACAAAATTGTTTATAACAAAATCCTTACCGACAGCGGCTACAGATCTTCCGAAATTAAATATATGGAAAATTATAGTTACTCTAGAAAGAACAATAGAGGAAGAAAAATAATTAGGTATACACCTCCCTTCAATAAATTAGTCCGTACCAAATCGGGACACTAAATTTTAAATTTAATTAACAAATACTTTCCTACGAATAGTAAATTACATCACATCTTCAACCGTAATAGCTTAAAAATTAATTATAGCTGTTCTAGAAATATAGATAATATTGTTAAATCACACAATAGAATGCTGAAATTTTATAACGAGAATAAACACAATCCAAACACAAATTCTAATATACCCCAAGTAACAGAGCTATGCAATTGCAGAATCCCTGATCAATGTCCATTATCAAACAGGTGCCTAACAAAATCCATTGTATATATGTTCTATATCTCATCAAATGAGAATCCCAAGGATATTAAATTATATGTGGGATCCACTAGAAGACCTTTTAAGTATCGATATTGCAATCACATATTCTCTTTTACTAATACAAGCAAACGCAATATGACATCACTTTCTAAATACATTTGGAAATTGAAGGAAGAAAGCAAAACACCTAAATGGAAAATCCTAAAACAAGCCAGAACTTGCAAATCTTTGAACGAACCTTGATTTTTATGTTTGCAGGAAAAATATGTATCATTAAACTTTTGAACAACAGCCAATTATTAAATCAAAGATTTGAAACCACCGTTTTTGTAGGCATATTAAAGATCTAACCTTACAATCTTGCTAAACTTTCAAATCTATAACCCTGAACGTTCAAAATTATAACTCATCTTCTTTGATATACTTTCTACCCTCTTGTATACCTTTCTACTAATCTTGCTTAGAGTATGATTCTTAAAATGTTTTTGCACATATATAATACGAGTAATACTTTCAGATCAATTGATTTACATCCATACTTATTCTACAAGTTATACAGTCCGACAATAGGTCTAAATTTGCTTATAAAAGTTATAATAATATCCAATACTTTTATATACATTTCTACTTATATCTTAAATTGATAACTAGAACTTATTAAAAAAAAACAAACAAATAACTTATGTATTCAATATGCCAAGAAAAAAGTCTACCTCTTAATTCATTAATTTATAAAATACATTTATTGATTACAAACGTAAAGCAATAATTCCAGCCTAAATATATGCAATTCAGCTCTGGCTTTGTTTTAAAGTTACCAAAAACGTTTCCAATTACTACTATAACCATCGTTTGAACTGATAGCTCCTCTATCGTCTTACTCTCTCCTATTGCCACCTTCCCTCCCCTACCCATCACTCTTAGGAAACTTGGAAATGGTATGCCTAAATCCTTGACCGTTGCTGTGGATAAAAAAAATTCGGGTTCGAGCCATCGCTTTAACACCTCAACAAACTGCTATCAACAATCATTATTGTTTCACTCTGTTTCCTTTCCTATCTTATCTTTATCCTTGTGCGTTCCCTCTTAAAATCTACTTTTTTTTTTCAAACTACTGGAAAAAAGGAAGTGACGTTCCACACGCGGCTTGCTCACAAACAAAATTGTTCATAACCATTTTGGTTCTCACCAGATGAGGTGCAACGAAACGAAGCTGCATCTTTGTAGTGAGTAAATTGCTTTTTGTCTATATGAAAGAAAGAATATATATATATATATATATATATATATATATATATATATATATAATCATAATAAAAAAAAAAACTTAAAGATTCATTTCGGTTATAATTTATTTCGTGAATATTTTCGATATATTCATCTCTTAAGACTATAATCACTTTGAATTTTTTCTTTTTTTCTACTAAGAATTTCGGTCTGAAGAGATGAATATATCTTAATAATAACGAAATAAATTATAACTGAAAAGAATCTTTAGGGTTTTCTTCTTGCTTATTATTATTATTATTATTATTATTTTATTATTATTATTATTATTATTATTATTATTATTATTATTATTCTCTGTAGTCTACATTGTGCTCTCTCTGGATTAATATTCTCCTTGGAATTATCCCTACCAGTAAAAAATTGGTAATGCATTGGTAAAATTGGTAATTGGCATGCATATATATATATATATATATATATATATATATATATATATATATATATAATTATATATATATATATATATATATATATATATATATATATGTAATAAATTTACTAATTTAAAAATATGCGATGGGACCATATTTTTAAATTAGTACATTTATAATATTTATGCTCCGCAGAATTGTATTGAACATTGTTTTTAAAAAATAAAAACAATTAATAAAAACGCCGGATTATAAATCTTACTGTTCTTTCTCATTATTTTAATTTATATATATATATATATATATATATATAAACGGAAATTGAGAGAGAGGGAGTTGAATATACTGAGATATATAGATTGATAGATAAACAAGGAGAGAGAGAGAGAGTTAATTGATTTTCGCTGTACCCCACAGTTGTACTGAGTGTTTTTGTGGCATTGGCCTACATGAAACTAAACTTAATCAGTCAATTGTTTTCAGTTCAGGCCAAAATGTATGCCCGATAATGCTTTTTCAATTTATTTATTTTTTTATAGCAGCAAAGAATTAAGCTTAGATAAGAAACAAGCAGGAAGTTCGTCAGCCCAGCCATTTGATAACAAAGTCAACAAGCGAGATAAATCAGTACATGCTACAAGAGGAATGTGACTTTTCACGAACTTTGTATTTGTAGAATTTCGTTATCAGGCTGAGGTAACCAGGGAATAGCTAACAGAGCTTTGTTGAAAAGGTTGAGAGTGAAGCCCAGGCCAGTAAAATTTGTGTCGATTACACCATAGGTTTCGCCATGAGCCAGACGACACCTTCCGCCATTTTGTTTTGTTTTTTAATTTACGCATGTGGTAAGTGGAATTTCTATTTTGTTTTTAATTCTAGTTTTATAAAAATATTTTATAGTTTGAAAATACAAACAGATTCTGATAAATGCCATTTTTCTCTTCGTGTTTGTAAGATCGAAATATCGATGTAAATGTTGACATGTAAAAACACGCGGAATGTTTATACGAAATTTGTGTACGTGTATTTATAATGTTCTCTATTCCGGATTTCTTCTGACCGACCCCAGTCATCGTAGGGCTACACAATTTACGGATTATCAAATTTGTGATTATCTTTCTCTGTCTGTCTGTCTGTCTGTCTGTCTCTCTCTCTCTCCCTCTCTCTCTCTCTCACACATACACACTCACATGTCCCCAAGTCTATTTATATCTATAGATATTAACACCAGTATGTTTTGAATAGACTTAACACAATCTAGCATAAAGTGAAAATGTCGGGCACCAATTGAAGAATGAAATTCCCTTTTATATGTCGTGTGTCTTCGGGACGTGTATGATTATGCCGTTACACAATCTGCTGTCTTTTGTTGTTCTAAGTAACTTATCTCTTTGCCATCTCTTTTTGTCCTTTTTTTGACATCCATTTACACAGATTAAATAGGTGATCGTGGCGCTCCAAAACTTCATGTCCTTTTTTAAAAAGTTTCTCTTTTTTTTTTACCTGCTTCTCTTGCCTTCAGCATGTCCTATGAGTGATAGATCCCCCCACCCAAAACCTATATCCTCAGTTTCCCAGAGATTTCAGTTGTCTTTTTCTGATTCTTTTTATCCGAGTTTCATGACAAACCAACTGTAAAATGGAGATGTGAGAATTTCAAAGTAAACGCCTGCTTTTTAGAAAAAGGGAAAAGGTGAATTCATGGAAAAAAAGAACTTAGTCTATCGAAAACAGAATTCAAGGTCTTATTTCCTCTTCCGTTCCCTTGTGAACTTAAACCGGGCCTTTTTCCAATATCGGCCATATCGACGAAGACTGGAATCTGAAAAAAATCGATATTGTCTCGTCGACGAAAAACCAAGCGAGATGCCCATTAATATGTCTACAGTCTCTGGAGTTCTAAAATAAGGAATGATTCTAATTAGGATCCACGTCTATTTTTTTTTATTAATCCATTTCAGCCGGTTTGTTCTCCGGGCTTCCTATATTCAAGTCCTAATTTTAAGTAGTATGATGGCACAAAAGAATAATTCTGATTAATATTTTCATCTTTGTTGTTTTCATCAATCCATTTCAGTCGCTTCGTCCTTCGAGCTTCTTATTATTTAACGTTATATGATTCGGTACTCTAATGACTAAGTAGTATTTTTATCTATTTTTGTTTTCTTGATCACAAAATTCCAGCCGGTTCGTTCTTCGGGCTTCCTAATTCTTATCTTCTAAGTTAAAGTCCTGTCATTATCAAAAGGAAGGATTCTGACAAGTATCTTCATCTTTGTTGTTTTCTTGATCACTCCATTCCAGCCGGTTCGATCTTCGGGCTTCCTAATATGTATCTTGAACGTTTAAGTATCGTCATTACCAAAAGGAAGGATTCTGATTGGTATATTTATCTTCCTTGTTTCCTTGAACATTCCATCCCGGCCGGTTCGTTCTTTGGGCTTCCTAAATTTTCATCTTTGTTGTTTTCTTGATAACTTCATTCCAGCCGGTTCGTTCTTCGGGCGTCATAATTTTTATCATCTAAGTTTAAGCACTGTCATTACTAAAAGGAAGGATTCTGACAATTATTTCCTTCTTTGTTGTTTGCTTGATCATTCCATTCCAGCCGGTTCGTTCTTCGGGCTTCCTAATTTTTTTCTTTTATTTTTTTAAATACCGTCGTTACCAAAAGGAAGGATTCTGACTATTTTTTTCATCTTTGTTGTTTCCTTGGAAATTTCATCCCAGCCGGTTCGTTCTTCGGGCTTCCTAATTTTTATCTTGTAAGTTTAAGTACTGTCATTACCAAAAGGAAGGATTCTGACAAGTATTTCCTTCTTTGTTGTTTTCTTAAACACTCCATTCCAGCCGGTTCGATCTTCGGGCTTCTTAATTTTTCGTTCTAAGTTTAAGTACTCTCATTACCAAAAAAAAGTATTCTGACAATTATTTTCATCATTATTGTTTTTGTTTGATCATTCCATTTTAACCGGTTTGTTTTTCGGTCTTCCTAATTTTTATCTTCTAAGTTTAAGTACTGTCATTACCAAAAGGAAGGAATCTGACTAGTATCTTCATCTTTGTTATTCCGATGACTCCATTGCTGCCGATTCGTTCTTCGGGCTTCCCATTCTTTATTTTATGCGTGTCTTTTCAGTGAGTGGCGTAATTGGCTTGATGTGCTACAACTGTGCCAGTACAAAACCTTTTTCGAAATGCGAATCGGACGTTAGAGAATTACGAAAAGGCTTGAAATCGAAGTTTGCAGTTAACTGTTCAGACTACGCCAACTTGACCACGCCCTATTGTTCAATAGAGACACATCGCAGTAACGGTAAGTAAAGGAGCAGACTCCCCCTCTCCTCCATCCATCCATATATATATATATATATATATATATATATATATATATATAAAATTTATTTGATTAAACCTTAATTTTTTAATGTATATTCATATTTAAGTAGATGCTCTCTTTTTATTTATTTATTAAACAGTATATTTCTTTATTTCCATCTACTGATCTGAATATTTGAGAAATCTGGTCAGAGATACCTGGTTAACAGAGACACGTGACCATATATGGCGGCAATATTCGAAGAATGGACGAATGGTAGATTTATAGATATCTAAGATAGATTCTGGAGAGAAACATTGCAGATTCTTCTTAGGATCTTATCAAGAATTTCTAAATATATAGCAGGAGCACCAGACCAGATGTGGCAGCAATATTCAAAGCATGGATGAATGGTAGACTTATAAATATGCAAGATAGATTCTGGAGAGAAATATTGCAGATTCTTCTTAGGATCTTATCAAGAATCTCTAAATATATAGCAGGAGCACCAGACCAGATGTCGCAGTAATATTCAAAACGTGGACGAATGGTAGATTTATTAAACAGTTATATTCATTTATTTACATCAAACCGGTCTGAATGTTTAATAAATCTGGTTAGAAAAATATGCGTCCTCTGGCAGGATTCGAACCTGCGTCCTCCTTTGCAAGATAAACCATAGTCAGATCCGAGGGTGTTCCGGTTAAAACAAGTTTGAATAGTGTAATCCTTCGTGTCCCAGTATAATATAACAGGAACACGTGACCCTATGTGGCGGCAATATTCAAAGAATGGACGAATGGTAGACTTATAGATATGTAAGATAGATTCTGGAGAGAAACATTGTTTAACACGACACAGTGAACCAACTTTCTTAGCAGCTGACTTAGCGACTGAAAATCCAAATATATATTTTGAATTGTAAGTATATCTTTTGTTTTTCTTGAGTGAATATTTCATTTATTTATTAAACTCTCTATTTTTTTTTATTTACTTCTACCGGCCTGAATATTCGAGAAATATTTTTATAAATATATGTGTCCTTCAGCAGGATTCGAACTTCCATCCACTCGGAGAAACCGCCATTAGATTTGACGTGCCTTTGACCATCTCGGTCACATAGGACCTCCTTATCGAGCAAAGCGTGAATAAAACTTTTGAAACAAACATTTCCTTCCCGATTCTCGAAATATTCATCTGTTTCTGTCCTAACGTCAGCGAAAACAGTTTTTAAGAAATGGATTAAATTCCATATATTTTTAATTTATTTGTTTAAACGATAAAGCATATATATATATATATATATATATATATATATATATATATAAGTTGTTCTCCCAAATCTCTCTCTCTCTTTCTCTCTCTGTATATATATATATATATATATATATATATATATATATATATATATACAGTGAGGGAAATAAATATTCGTACACTTGAAAAATTGTATTTTTTATAAATGTAAAAGCCTCAAATAAAACAAATCTCAGCACATTTTATATATAAAGACACATACTATTAAAAACAATAATAATAAACTTAATTAATTTTTATTCTAACAGAAATTAATGCATTTTTTAATTCTAACAGGTGAAAAAAGTATTCGTACAAATCAATTATTCGAATAAAATAATCAATTAATTGTGGAAAAAGTATATTCTAGAATGTTCCAGTAATGTTATCAGTAATTATAGTTAACGCTATTAGCCATTATCAGAGCATTCTGCAATTTCTAGTCTTACGAGAAAGGTTCTAATAATGCCTAAAGGTAAAGAATTGAGTATTTCACAAAAACAACACATTTTGTCTCTTTGGAAAGATGGGAACAGTTACAGAACGATTTCTAAAAACCTGAATATTCCTTTTACTACAACTGCCTCGTTCATTGCAAGGTTTAAAACATATATATATATATATATATATATATATATGAAAAATTTCTCAGAGTTAACCTGTAGAAAAAGACAATATTTATAAAAGACAATGTAAAAGACAATAGGAGAAACTATATTAGGCGACGCGTTTCGTCCAATGTGGACTTTTTCAAGGCAAAAACGAAATGAATTTATTAAAACAAAGTAACTATTAATAACAAAACAAAATGTCCTTATTAACTGGAAGAATTTAGAAAACGCTATTATATTCATATTCTAAATTCTCCCAGTTGCTATGGACATTTTGTTTGTTGAAAAAGTCAGCATTGGACGAAACCAATCAGCTAATATTACAGGACATTTCTGACTCGCTTTCAGGCTGAACCTGGGACTATCGAACACAGATTAGTAACTCAAGATGAAACCTGGGTTCACCACTTCGAATTTGAATCAAAGATTCAAATCAAACAGTGGAAACATTCTGGTTCCCCACCCGAAGATGTTCAAGCAAGCAACATCTGTTGGGAAGGAAATAGCTTCTGTCTGTTTCGGATTTTGAAAGCGTAATCATGATAGACTAAATGGAAAAGAGAATTTTTACGAATTGGTCAAACCCAAATTCAAACAAAAACATTGTTTTCAATCGTTATGAGTCTACCGATTGAATAGAATTTTATTATAAACAATTGTCTTGTAAATGGAATTTTTAAAGCATTCTGAATGAAAAATAAAGAAAAAAAGTTTGAAAAAAAATAAAAACACTATCTGCCAAAAAAAAAGTGAAGTTTTGTTGAAATCGGTTGAAAAATGTGGGAAATCCGATCCCATATATAAACGAACACACACACACACACACACACACACACACACAAACAACCTGGGTTTTATAATAAGTATAACTCGATATGAGTTGTCCCCCTTTCATTTTCACGATGCCTCTATCGTGTTTTCAAATTGATTTCGTGCAAAAACAGTTTTTTTTTTCCAATTTTTGGCGCTGTCAGAACCACTGCAAGGTAATTTTACGTAGTCCTGTTAAGTTTTGTTGAAATCGGTGGAAAAATGTAGGAAATCCGATCCAATATATAAACGGACAGACACACACACACACACACACACACACACACACACACACACACACACACACACACACACACACACACACGTACACACAACCTGGGTTTTATAATAAGTATGATGTCAGCTTTCTTTGGACCTATCTTGCAGACGGCTTGCTCATCTCCAAGGTCTCAGTTGAAACATTATGAACCGAATCATACATAGCTACCTGATGGACATTAAAATGTATGTCATCCAAAACCATACAGTGAATGGCATCAACCATTTTGGATGACCTGACAGTGTTGTCCTTGCCCCGCTTGAATTCCGCAGCCGAGTTCTTCACAGTTGCATAATAATCAGAGAGTCCTCAGCAAGTTTCTGTACCGTGTCTTAATAGATTTCCTTGAATGTCATACCTTTCTTTGGCAGATGCTTTATGGCTGCTCGGGCTTCTGTTTTTGTCGATTTTTGGATTTGTTTCCCACCTTTGTATGACCTCACCTGCAAAAACGTTAAGATAGAAATCTGAATTTGAGTTTTTTAATTTTATAAGAATTGGTAGTGTGTTGCCACAACAAAAAAGTTCAGCTATGGCTTTTTTTTTTTCTTGGTGAGGCTTACAACTTTTTGAACGACTCTCGTATTGGTCGCAGTTGGCTTTAAACTCAGTTCAGTGTCTCGAGACGGATTTCTGGGAGTTGATGTTGTTATTATTACGGATGTCATAATATTTGGTTCTCCATTTTGGGATTCTTTATACTATAGACTTTGAGCACTTTGGTTTTGTTTAGGTAAATGCTTTTTCTCTGGAGGTTTTAAAGTAAAAATAAAATGGGGCGTCTATATAATAATGTATAATAATGTTTGATGCAATAAAAATGTCGGGTTAAAAAAACAAAATGCCGTTAATACTTTAGAAATTTCTTTCTTTACGTGTCCGATACAAAACTGAACAGATATGGGCTCTCGAGAAAAAAATATTTTAGCGGGGAAGTCTGGTTTCCTTAAAAGGGAAAACAGAGCTTTGCTGAACCGTGACGCTCGTTAAAGCACGTCGGATCAAAAGTTGGTTTCTCCTACAAAGGGGGACACAGATTCAGTTCCTAGCGGAGAGCATATTTTCTTTCTTGACATTTCTCGAATACGCTGGCTTATAGAGGTAATGTAAAAATGAAAATGGGGCGTCTATTTCAAATACAAGTATCTACTATAATAACATTTGAAGCAATAAAAAATATCAGATTAAAAATAGATCAACTAATTCTTTAGAAATGTATATCATATATATATATATATATATATATATATATATATATATATTAGAATGAGAATATTAATATACAACCCAGTGTGTCTGAAGATTTTAATTTTTAAATATTTTTATTGTCCAATATATATATATATATATATATATATATATATATATATATATATATATAAAAATAAATAAAAAAGACATTTTTTATGTTTATACATTCTTTTATAGATACAAATATTTAAGTAAATGCTCTGTTCATAATAAACAGTATTAAACAAAATTTACTGGCCTGAATGTCTGAGAAATTGTCATAGAAAATATTTGTCCTCCGACAGGAATCGAACCTGTATCCTATAGGGAACCGTCACGTGCATTTAATCGTTTTGGCCACAAAGGAGCGTTCGGTTGGCAAGGTCGAATTTACTGCCTTTAAACTACAATCTTCCATGATTCTCTCACTTACATTCATATCTGCTCGATGCGTATCCAAATGTAAACAAATGACGTCACACATTAGGAAATGGAGAAAGCCCGACAATTATTTTAAGACATTTTTTATGTTTATACATTCTTTTTATAGATACAAATATTTAAGTAAATGCTCTGTCTATAATAAACAGTATTAAATAACATTTACTGGCCTCAATGTCCGAGAAATTTTCACAGAAGATATTCGTCCTCCGACAGGATTCGAACCTGCATCCTATACGAAACCGTCATTTAGCTTAGCGTGCCTTAACCGATTTGGCAACGAAGGAGCGTTCGGTTAGCAAGGTCGAATTTACTGTCTTTAAACTTCAATATTCCATGAATCTCTCACGTACATTCATATCTGCTCATGGCGTATAAAATGTAAACAAATGACGTCACACATTTGTCCATTTCATAATACATATATATATATATATATATATATATATATATATATATATATATATATATATATATATATAGTTCAAAGATTTGAGGTTATCCCTTGTAATCTTTTTTTTTAAATTGACACCCAAAGTAGTTTTCTCGTCCTTTAAATGAGAGAAAATTATTATACATGTACATGGTTGAAAAAAAAAAGGGATATGATTTTTATTAGAAATTTTATTATGATAAAAAAAAGCATTTTATAATTAAATATTGCTCTCGTCAAAATATCCTTCTTTAGCCTTGATTACTGCAGCACAAATTTTTGCCATTCGTTGCAAAGACTTCTCAAAGTATAAGTTTGATAATTGATTCCATTCTTTTTTCAATGACTCTAAAAGCTCTTTTTTTCCTTTTCACTCTTCTGTCAAGTTCATCCCATGTTTATTCTGGTCGTAGCTTCAAACTTTTGAACTGTAGTAGGTATATATACATACATACATACATACATACACTTTGTCCATTGTTCTTTTTCAAATAATTTACTTCATTAAACTCGATTTAGTTCTGTTGAGCGAGGTTCGAACCCGGTTAGCTAGCCCGATTTTCATTTTTACTTTTTATTATCATGAGTGGCAATAATAAAACTAATTTTTGTCTGTTTATGGCAGTGATAAAATTTTGTACCACTAAACATATCTTTACATATACAGATAGAGTGTGTAAGTATGAGAGTGTGGGACGAATGTTAGAGCTAAAGAGAGGGGTAACAGACGAGAGAAGGTGGGAGATTAAAACTTAACAGAGAGGGTTTTATAGAGGTGAGTATGTGTTTATCTACCACTAATATTATATATATATATATATATATATATATATATATATATATATATATATATATATATATATATATAAAGACATTTTTTATGTTTAACGTTCTTTTTATAGATACAAGTATTTAAGTAAATGCTCTGTTTATAATAAACAGTATTAAATAACATTTACCGGCCTGAAGTTCTTTTTTATAGATAAACATAAAAATGTCTTTAATAAATAAATTGTCGGACTTTGTCCATTTCTTAATATATGACGTCATTTGTTTACATTTGATACGCCAGAGCAGTTATGAATGTACGAGATTCATGGAAGATTAAAGTTTATAAGCAGTAAATTCGACCTGAACGCTCCTTTGTGGCCGAGAGGTTAGGCACGTCAGCGTAAATGACGGTTCCGTATAGGATGCAGGTTCGAATCCTGTCAAAGGACGAATATTTTCTATGAAAATTTCTCGGACATTCAGGCCGGTAAATGTTATTTAATACTGTTTATCATAAACAGAGCATTTACTTAAATACTTGTATCTATAAAAAAGAACGTTAAACATAAAAATGTCTTTAATAAAATATATATATATATATATATTACAATAAACGTGCAATCAATTTGCAAATACATGAATTATTCACACAAAACTAATGCAAAGGTTAATGATTTAAATGGCGAGACATCCATCTCGCACACAATTCAAATAGTACACAAAAACCTCCAGATCCGTTATGAATGAATTGATCCTTGTTTATATAAATTTATGCCGTATTAGTTGTTATTTTTACTACAAGCTTTCGTCTGTTCCTACAGACATCTTCAGGTATATAATAGATGTTGTTCTTGTTTTTTTCTCTTAGTAATAAGAGGACATCGAAAATATATGTGTATTGTATCCGAAATGCTATTGAAAATGAGTTATTGGTTTTTTGAACGCGCCAAAGCAACGCTGAGTTTGATTTTAAATTTTTTAAAGTGTTTGCGTTTATACCAAATATGGTGATGAACAAATTATTATTATATTATTAAATAGCAAAAAAGAGTCCAAAAAAAATCTTCCTCAAATTCATACCTAATTTAAAATTAGGTATGAATTTGAGGAAGATTTTTTTTATGTCAGTTGAGCCTATTTTTGCACAAATTTTGACTATTTTGTTATGGAAATTTCTCGAAGCAATTTCAAAATTATTTAGATTTAACAACCAATGAAATTCAAGAAAATGTTTGAAAATTGAAATGAAGGTCACTGAAAGCGCCCTTTTGGCAGTAAAAATATATATTGCTTTGGAAATTCCTGCAAAATTCAAACAACTATCTTTAGCTTCCTTTTGCACAATTTTAAACATTTCTAATTTATTACTAAATCATTATATAGTACAGTAGAGTACTGAACAGGAATTGTAATAAAGAAATTCGAAAATATATATTCTGTACTTCAGTTTGCATACTGTAAATTCAGTACAAGTAAATCTTTTTTTTTACTATTCACACACGGACTATCGTCCTCATTTTTGACTGTTGCTTTCACAACGTTATCAGCCGTTGTGACGTCTAACATCAACAAAGATGAGGACAATAGTCCGCATGCAACTGGTGTCATCATCATTGTCGACAGAGACCCTCAGGTTTTGAATCCATAGTTTTCCGTCTACTAGACCGGATGCCACCCAAAACTATTGGTACGTCAGCTATTTAACCATAGCTAGGGTTTCACTAGTAAATACTGATACCCCCCCATCCCAGAGATTCAGACGGAAATTAAACTTTTATTTATTAGTTTTGATGCATTTTCCAAAACGAGAAAACAATGTTGTATTTTTTATTTTTTATCCAAAAGGATTTCTTGAAACATTTAAATTAAGGATGAATTTGAGAAAGATTTTTTTTTATTTCAGTTGAGCCTATTTTTACACAAATTTTGACTGTTTTGTTATGTAAATTTCCCGAAGCTTATTTTTATTTAACAACCAATGAAATTCAAGAAAAAGTTTATATACAATGTACAATACCAACTGACTGCAAGTCTGGGGTTCGTTAAACATGTAAGTTTTTAAGTGCTTGTATTAAACTGTACATATTTGGAAAGTGGTTAACTCGGGCAGGAAATGGCTTGCAAATTTTAATGCCTCCAAAACGAAACTGCTCACATTTAACCATCATAGAAAATCTTTCCTGTCCGCCATCAGCATGGCTGATGCTAGACTCATAGAGAGCAACACACTGCGCCTTCTTGGCCTCACGTTTTCAGCTGACTTGAAGTGGAATGACTACATGGAATCAATAGCTGTATCTACTGCAAGGATCACTGTGCCATGCCAGAAGGTTTTTTCTCGTCTGAATACTTCTTTCACTTTTATGAATCTGCCATTCGCCCGTGCATTGAATACTGTTGACATATCTGGTCTTGTATCCATGTTAATCATCTCGAAATTCTTGACAAAATCCAAAAAAGGATCTGCAATGTAATCGATCTTGACCTGGCATCTCGACTTCAGTCACTTTCTCACCGACGTGGCGTGGTTTCTCTCTGTCTTTTCTACAAATATTTCCATGGCTGAACAGGATATTTTGGAAGAAAAGCCAAATGAACAAAGTATTAAGTGGATAATAGTACCTGCTTTTGTTTGGAATTAATGAAAGAGATACTTGGTAGGAGGAAAGTCAACCACATTAAAAAAAAAACATATGTATGGGTATGATGATAAATAGCTGCATCTATTACAAGGAATGTTGGGTCACTGTGCCGTGCCAAAAGGTTTTCATGTTAGAGTCCATCTTGCATATTTACAAATCTACCATCCGTCCGTGCATTGAATACTGTTGCCATATCTGGACTGGTGCTTCTGTTAGTCATCTCGAAGTTCTTGACAAAATCCAAAGAATGATCTACAATGTAATTGATCCTGGCTTGGCATCTCGACTTCAGGCACTTTTTCACAGACGTAACGTGGCTTCCCTCTGTCTTTTCTACAAATATTTTCATGGCAACTGCTCTGCCGAGCTTTTTTTCCCTGGTGCCCCGAATAAGCGCATTTAAGCGTGCTACTAGATTCTCATCTTGGTCCTACTCTTTTACTGTCGAATTAGTTAAATGTAACCGCCACTTCTACTTCAACAGTTTCTTTTCTCGCACTTCCCGCTTGTGGAACTCCTTTCCGCTTACTTGCTTCCCTGATAACTATAATCTTCAATAATTTAAATTCAACATCAATTACCATCTTTTATTTTCTTGAATCCCGTTCAGCTTTTATCCTTTCCTCAATTCTACTTATACCCAGAGTTTTTTCTCACTTTCACTCTCTATAACCCGTTGCGTACTAGTAGCATTCCCGCCTTGCTTGGGGTGAAATGATTAGAAAAAAATGTTCCACACAGCCACTTTGACTTCTGGGGCAAGATATATTTTTAAACATTTTTCAATATTAAATGTCTGCCAACAAATGAATGTTACCGCCTGAACGAGTTTTAAAATTTATTCCATGGCACCGAAAATCGAATAAAATTAGTGATCTACGTCCTGGTTAAGCTGTTTGCCGTTATTTATTATCATTATCTGTGGACCAGTAAAAAATGGCTAAAAGAGTTCTACTTCAGGCATACTACCGTATTTCAAGATGGTCGCTAAACGAGGAAGTCGCTAAGCAAGTTGTAATTAGCTGCTACTTCAAGCATACTGTGAGTGTAATGGGTTTGTGTCTACAACTACTACTCACTTAACGACCATATTTCAAGATGGTCGCTAAACGAGGAAATCACTAAACGAGGAAGTAGCTAAACGAGGAAGTCGCTAAACGAGGAAGTCACTAAGCCGGTTCTATTTGGCTCTTATTTCAGGCATACTATGGGAGTAATAGGTTTGGATCAACAACTACTGCTCAACGACCGTATTTCAAGATGGTCGCTAAACGAAGAAGTCGCTAAGCAAGTTGTAATTGGCTGCTACTTCAGGCATACTATGAGTGTAATGGGTTTGTGTCTACAACTACTACTCACTTAACGACTATATTTCAAGATGGTCGCTAAACGAGGAAGTCACTAAGCGGGTTCTATTTGGCTCCTATTTCAGGAATACTATGGGAGTAATAGGTTTGGATCAGCAACTACTGATCAACGACCGTATTTCAAGATGGTCGCTAAACAAGGTAGTCGCTATGCGAGTTCTACTTGATTGCTACTTCAGGCATTCTATGGGTGTAATAGGTATGTGTCTAAAACTACTACTCAACGACGGTACTTCATGATAGTCGCTAAATGAGGAAATCGCTAAACGAGTTGTACTTGACTGCTAATTCAGGCATACTATGGTTGTAATAGGTTTGTGTCTACAACTACAACTCAACGATCGTATTTCATGATAGTCGCTAAAGGAGGAAGTCCCTAAACAAGGAAGTCGCTAGACAAGGGAGTCGCTAAACGAGGAAGTCGTTAAGCGGGTTGTACTTGGCTCCTACTTCAGTCATACTGTGAGTCTAATGGGTTTGTCTCCCCAGCTTCAGATAACTTTACCTGTCACGCTTGCATAATTTGTAGCATTTCACATTTGTTTCTAAATCGTTATACAGTAGCGTAATGAATAGTAAACGTAATAAACAAAATCGATGAAAGATCGATATTCTGTACAGTATTTCGTTTTGCATCCTGTAAATACAGTACAGGTTATTTTGTTTTATTTATTTTTCAATTGATTTTTTGTTGAATCATTGGCCATGGTTAAATATAATTGGCCGAAAAGCCCAAGGAACCGAATTGGCAAAGTTTGCCATTAACAATAACAGGCGGAAAGAAAGAGAAAAACAGAGCCCAAATAATATTAAACAAACCAACACTAAATAAAAGGCAAAGCAACAGTAATAAAGCAAAAACTTCACAAACTAGGAACACAAAAGGGGATACAGACAAGCGACAAATAAAAGCAGATATTGGGTAAAAGAAATCCCAGCATGCATCTGTGTCTTGTCTATAAATTAGGGGAGGGGGAGGTTTTTGCAATCATTTCCTTATTGAAACCAGTACTAGGGCACCTCGAGGCGGTGTAATGGTTAGCAAGCTTGTCTCACTACAACAATTACGGCTGAGCAGTGAGTTTGATTCTCACTGGGTGCCCCCTACTTTTGGCCTTGTGTCACATCTAAACTATACTTGGAAAAACGCTATTGAAACCAATACTTTTACTTTTTGAAGAAAGCGAAAACCAATTATTGATCCAATTTTTATTTCATGAGATTTTATAGCTGGTCGTAAGTCCGGGGATCACTAAACAGGTAAGTCGTTAAGTGAGGAGTGTCTGTACTAATATACACTGTCTTTTGTACGTTCTGTATTATAATGTATGTATGAATTCACTTTCATGTTTACGCTTTATTGCCATTCTAATGATCGCTTTTTAAAACAATAAACATTGCCGAAGAGTAAAGATATTTTTTTTCTAAAAAAAAAAGCGGTTTCATGGGAAAAAATCGCCTTTGAGATAATCATTTTTTTGTTTTCTTTTTTTTTGCGGGCACAAAGATCTATGTTTGCCAAAAATAAAATAAAATTTACAAAGAATATAATATTTGTTGCCTCAAGTTAAGAGTCTAAACGTTTGTTCGTATTTTGGGGATATTATCTGGACTGGGTGCGACACATATCAGCCAGATCCGGGGCACTTCCACGTGGAAGCTTGTCTCGCTAAATCAATTACGACTAAATAGTGAGTTCGATCCACACTGGGTGCCCCATACTTTCGGCCTTGTGCCACATCTAAGCTACGCTTGGAAAATCACTTTGGGCACTTCGGGGCGGTGTAATGGTTAACAAGCTTGTCTCGCTAGAACAATTACGACTGAGTAGTGAGTTCGATCCTCACTGGGTGCACCATACTTTCGGCCTTGTGCCACATCTAAGCTACGCTTGGAAAATCACTTTGGGCACTTCGGGGCGGTGTAATGGTTAACAAGCTTGTCTCGCTAGAACAATTACGACTGAGTAGTGAGTTCGATCCTCACTGGGTGCCCCATACTTTCGGCCTTGTGGCACATCTAAGCTACGCTTGGAAAATCACTTTGGGCACTTCGGGGCGGTGTAATGGTTAACAAGCTTGTCTCGCTAGAACAATTACGACTGAGTAGTGAGTTCGATCCTCACTGGGTGCCCCATACTTTCGGCCTTGTGGCACATCTAAGCTACGCTTGGAAAATCACTTTGGGCACTTCGGGGCGGTGTAATGGTTAACAAGCTTGTCTCGATAGAACAATTACGACTGAGTAGTGAGTTCGATCCTCACTGGGTGCACCATACTTTCGGCCTTGTGCCACATCTAAGCTACGCTTGGAAAATCACTTTGGGCACTTCGGGGCGGTGTAATGGTTAACAAGCTTGTCTCGCTAGAACAATTACGACTGAGTAGTTAGTTCGATCCTCACTGGGTGCACCATACTTTCGGCCTTGTGCCACATCTAAGCTACGCTTGGAAAATCACTTTGGGCACTTCGGGGCGGTGTAATGGTTAACAAGCTTATCTCGCTAGAACAATTACGACTAAATAGTGAGTTCGATCCTCACTGGGTGCCCCATACTTTCGGCCTTGTTCCACAATCTAAGCAACGCTTAGAAAATCAACATATCAGCCAGATCCGAAGGGTTGACGTCTACAGAGGCCATTGCTTTGGCTTTGTAAATGTAGCGACAGAGCCACAATGTTCGTCTGGCGGCATCTTATCACGTGACATCTATCTATCTATATATAAAATTCTGTGACTACTGTTAGTCAGTCCGTCTGTCACACCCGCTAAAATAGCCATACATTTACCGATCAAAACCAAATTTGGGGGAGAAGTGCAAACAGGTAAGGAGGCACAACATACAGTTGGTTTTACAAGGTGCCTAGCTTAGTATAATAAATTTTCATTCATTTTGGGGCGAAAATTAAGTTTTACTATTTAACAAATAAAATACTCCCACGATTTTAAAATTTTAATAATTAAAATAACAAATATTTGTCTGTATTTCTGAGATGAGGTATTGTAACTATTTACACTATTTACATTGTTTGGACTGTTGTCCTCATCTTTATTGCCATATTCACCTTCAACATCTGTCTCTATTTCTCAGATGAGGTATTGTAACTATTTACACTATTTACATTGTTTGGACTGTTGCCCTCATCTTTATTGCCATATTCACCTTCAATATCTTTCTCTATTTCTCAGATGAGGTATTGTAACTATTTACATTATTTACATTGTTCGGACTGTTGTCATCACCTTTATTGCTATGTCCATGACGTTTCGACCGTTATACGCTCCGACCTTCATCAGCTAGATTGTTCCAGTTCCACATGCTTCTTCCGGATGTCTAGAAGTTCCAATCACCTGAAGAAAGCCGGAGCGTACAAGGGTCGAAATGTCGTGGACATAACAATAAAGATTAGGAAAATAGACCGAACAATGTAAAAAAATGTCAATAATAACAAATATTTACTTAATAAAAATGCAGTATTGTGTTTTGCATATTTTTTCTTTAAGTTTTTATATATACAAGAATCCAGTTTCCAGTTCGCCTTGCGTTTGCGAGAGCTATAAACAAATCACAAGGTCAAACGCTTCAAAAAGTTGCAATTTGACTCTAGAAATATATGGCCAGTTGTATGCTGCATACTCAAGCGTAAGAAATCATAAGAATTTATTCTTCGCGGTAAAAGAAAAAAACATTTCTTACAAAATACTCGTTACCATGAAGTCCTATAAAATTAAATTAAATTAAAGAAATTATGAAACCACGAAGTAGGGTTTTTGTTAAAGTATTTTTACAAACAAATCAGCTTATTCAAATGTCATCGATTTGTTTGCGAAACGTAGAATTTGAAAATTTCGACAAAAATGTTAACGATAACTTCAACAATACTAAATACTGCGAGAATTTTAACACACGTCGGCATGTTGCAAAAAAAAAATTCTAGTTTAAGAAAAGTCGAAATGCTTAGGCATGTTTATCGTGTTCAATTTGTTCTTTTTAGTCTGCCCTATACGTAATACCCACCCACACACACACAAAAAGAGGCGTCTTCTTATCAGTGTGGGAGTGGAGTACTAGGAAAAGCCTGGAAGGCAACGAGGTGCAAGTAGAAAATGCCTACAAACGACTGAACTGGAAGAAAGATCAAATTCAAATATTACTTCATTTGGAAATCAAACTGAAGTAATTATTGACTAAAACGATCTTATCGCTTATCGGTTGCTAAACATTTAGAACAATCTGACATTTTATCTTGTTTTTTTTTTTTAGGATTTGATTAGCGCCGTCACTAGGGTTAGTGACTTGAAAATGTATTTCTCTTCAAAATTGTCAGGAAAATTTAGCTCTCTTCGGAATTAAGAAGGTTGATTGGTAAAGATCTTCTATCATATAAAACAAATTTTAACCCGGATAGTATAATACAACAGGCATGAAAATGAATTAAATTTATTTCTCTTCAAAATGTCAAGGGTTGATTAATAAGTAAGGTCCTCAACCCTACAAAGCAGGTTTAATATCAGATAAAACGATGATGCTGAAATGAAACTAAAGCAAATTTATTCCTCTTCAACATTACGTGTATACTAGGGTCAGCTGAAAAGTTCATAGGCTGACCAAGATACTATTATAGAATGTAACCAAATGACGTTTATTATTCAACATAGTCCACCTCGCGGTCCACGCTCCTTTTCCATTGGTGTTGTAGTGTTTTGTATTCCATTAATGAAAAAGCTTTCATCTTGTTGCTCAAAAACCAGATATAACGTCATCATTACTGCGATACTAGTCATGTGTTTTTTATGTTGGGGAACAGATGATAGTCAAATCAGGAGAATAAGGAGGGTGATCGAACAGTTCAAATCTACTATCATGAACAGTAGCTATTGACAACAAGGGCTTGTGTGCTAGAGCATTTACGTGATGAAACAAAAGTCCTTTCGTCAGTTTTCCAGGGTGTCTTGATAGCCTTTCGTAACTGCCTAACATAAATTGGTATAGTACTCTCCATTGATGGTGTGACCCTTCTGAATATAGTCAATAAACATTTTGCATCCCAAAAAACCAAGGCTATCACGTTCCCTGCAAATGAAACAATCTTGGCCTTCTTTGGATAAGGTGAGGAGGGTTGTATCCACTGAATGATTTGTCTCTGGCTCAAAATGATGAACCCAACAGTAACAGACACTATTACTCAATTTCATCACACAGCTAACACGAGGCACATTAGAAGAGTACTTTATGTACAACCAAAGATATGTTTTAAAATGTTACTGCCTCTAATATTAGCAGCTGTCAAATCCATATTTAAACATGTCTGACTCCACTATTAGCGGCGTTAAGAGGTTGAAGACCTTATTTATCAATCAACCTTCACATCACACAATGTCGTCACAGGACGGAGCATGTTTGAACAGGACTTTAGATAATGACAAATACATGTTCATTTCTACACTATTTGCTGTCTTTTTTTTTTTTTTAAATAATTTCTTCCCGGAAAGGCGATAATGCCACTACGATTCAAGTGGCTACTTGTAGTGAAAGAGAATGAAAATATTTTAGAAGGAACAGAAAACTCAATCCTGAACAGGAAACAAGGGATACACGTTTACTCCTATGCAAAAAAAAAAACTGGGAGGAGTGTGAACCGGGCGATGACCCAACCTATCTACACCCACGGAGCAAAAGAAAAAATAAATGAACTATAAAGATTTTAGAAGTTTCGAATTGAAGTAGACTTTAGAAGGACCCCGATTGTGTGTGTGCGTGCGCGCGCGCGCGTGTGTGTGTGT
>CAHIKZ030000539.1:107500-207500 GCA_903632075.3 Acanthosepion pharaonis | reverse complement strand
GGATCCTAGTAATCTGAAAACATTAGGAGTAATCCACAAAAAGGTTGATGTATTCTATTTATACAGAGCAATATAATATTATATTGCTCTGTATAAATAGAATACAACAATCAAACAAATCCTTTTACTTCATATGGGGTATAGGCTATTTCGGGAGACGAAGAAAGTGATTGTCTTTTCAAACTAGGTGTAGAATGAAGCTCATATCTGTAAGCGGGAAGTAGCAGTTAGCTGTGAGGGATTCATACTGGCAGCTAAAGGGTCCACTTAAACTTTAACTTGCCAAAAACACTTAATATAGACTTTACGCTTTTCAATGTTTCAGTCAGACGCTAAGCACGAGGCTAGGATCAAGGAGGGTGGTAAGTATCTTTAAGGGTGGGGAGTTTTATTAAAAGAAACAGCAGAATATTAACCTTATGACGACAAATTGAGGGTATCCAATATCATTCCCTCAGAACTGATACATCCCTCTTCCTCTAAATCTACAGACGTGAACTTCATTCCACACCGGGGTTGAAAAGAGAGGCGACCACTTTCGTCGTCTGCCGAAATAGCCTATTCCCCATATGAGATAAAGAGATTTGTTTAATTATTAATTATATATATATATATTTATAATTATTTTTTTAATAAAAATATGATTCCATCGTGACATAGAAATTACTATGTTTCGAAACTGGTCAGCAGTATTCGTGTTTAATTCCAAAGCATTGACCCCGTGATAATGATGAAGAAACAAACCCTAGATCACACCTCCATTTCAAAACTAAAATGAGTAAAACATTCCGTTGTTTCGTTATTCCAAACATCGCTTGAGGATGAAACTTCAACCCAGTAGTTAAGGTTCAATATTGAAATTAAACCTGAATACTGCTGACCAGTTTCGAAACACAGTAATTTCTGTGTCGCGATGGAATCATATTTAAAAAAAATAATTATAATCTAGGCTCTACCTCTGTATTGAGCACTGTTTTTTTTAATAAAAACAAAAATACTAAAGAACTTCGGATCATCAATGTAACTCTAACAGTTCTTTTCTATTATATCAATACACACACACACACACACACACACACACACACACACACACACACATATATATATATATATATATATATATATATATATATAAGCATTTTAGGCATTTAAAACAAAATGCCTGGCCACGTACACAATTCCGGAAAATCCTCGTTGAAAACACAACTATACTCAAACATGAAAACGATAAACAAAAATTAAAAATTCTTGAAGCTATATACATAAAACAGTTGAAACTTAACCTGAACAAAATAAACTATGAAATCTCCACAAATATTCTTAAATGCTTATAATTGATAACAGAAGCCATTGGTTTATACCAACGGCTTCCCATACTTAATACTTCTTGTTTTCACTCTCGCGTGGTCATGTGTGACGACACGAGCTGCGATGCGATTTTCGTTTTCGCGTCTCGTATACACGCGTTAGTCATTGCTTTGAAATTTTTCATGCAACAAAAACAGACTATCGTTTATTGTTTCGTCCGTGTGTTGTTTGATATATTGAAATATAATTGTCATCTTTGATAATGGCTTATGTAAGCCGAAAGCTTAGATTGGATTTAAACATGTATCAATATGGTGATTTCTTTTCGTCTTTCAATTATGATGTTATTAAGCTTATCAGACAATATAAAAGGAACTTACTTAAAATAAATAGACAAAACTTGTCTATATTATGTAACATACATACATTAATGAAAAATTGCTGCCTAAATATACAATATATATATATATATATATATATATATATATATATATATATATATATATATATGTGTGTGTGTGTGTGTTATATGATAAAATATAGTTTTAAGGTATGCTGTATTTATGGGTTAAAGTGTACAATATCAGGTACAGAGCATGTGTAAATATAAAAGTGGGCGCTGGAGTCAATACCCAGCAACTACAGATTTTTTTTTATGCTAAGCGCAATTCCTAGTCAATGACATCCTCGTATAAATTCTTGTGTATCAGACCACGTGTTAGGCAAATGAAGGAGGAAGTGAAACCATTCTATATAATGCGTTTGGTCTGAGGTAGTCCTTCAAGGGGTCGAAGGTTCAAGGTTTCCCACTTTAATGTTGACGATCCCCTTTTTCTTCATTTGCCATGCATTTCTACAGTAAAATCATTCTGTCAATATCGTAATTCACTTCTATCATTAACGCTTGGATTAATTTCTGGCCAATGAAAATCGATTTCTTCTTCAATGTTAAAATATTTCTATACTAAAATAACTAACAATGAGTTCGCTTTACGTCTGTATTTGTCATAGACGTTAGTATTCATGCTTGACTAGTGAAAAGCATTTGCTTTCTAATTTTCCGCGTCAAACATTTTATAGAACTTGTTACGTCCACACAATTAAACGAACATTTCGAGTTTACATTAAAAAAAAAAAAAATCAAAATATGAACATAAATAAATAAATATATAACCTGATATGAAATTTCTGTTTTTTAAAAAAAATTTTTTAATTTCGGAGAAAAAAATATTTTATTCAAATTACGGATTTGTTGATTCTCTGTAGGGACGGATTTAAACGAAGAGTGACCCTAGGCTATTCCACTTGTGAACGGGGGGGGGGTTCACAAGTGGAATAGCCTAGGGTCCAAACACCCCATTCTCACGAGTCGAGGAAAATGGAAGTATGCTTGATTAAACAATTGGCTCTTTTTTTGCGATTTCGTGGAGGTACCTCTGTTTATGCTTAATAAACGCGGAGCAAAGTAATCCAGCCACGGAGAAAATTATTCTAAAACTAAAGTGTACCGTAACAAATATACGTAGTGTCAAAGATGGTGACGGGTGTTTAAGATACGAGTTGAGAATTTTTCTTCTAAAAGACATAAGATGTTATTGTTAAATACAGTATGTGATTGAAAAAAAATGCGTGAATTTTAAAATTAAAAAAATCATAAAGAAATCAATAGTAAAATCGAATTAAGACAGAATTATTTTGAAATTGAATATAAGGAACTGAAGGGTTGTTTAGAGTCTACAATACTTTATGACATGTTTAAGAAAGGCATATGACATTGTCAAAAATATCATACACCTTGGCTGGAGGACCTCTAGATTTTGAGAACCTAGGCTTCAACCTGCTGAGACTATAGTTAAATCCGGCACTGGTCATAGAGAGCAAGGTCTAGATTGTAGGGAGGTTTAAGGACAATTTTGATGCCCATCTATGTCAACAAAATTTTTATTGTATAGCGAGATTCCAAATTGACTTCACGTCCTGACTACATCCTGCAACCTCGTCAGCTGTATCATTTAGGGTGTGTTCAAAAAGCTGTTACAATCATTTCCATCAATCTGGAAGAATATAAATTAGCTATTCCACTTGTGAGGTCCCTCGTCCAAATCCCATATTCTCACGAGTAGATGGAAATGGGAGAGTGCTAGATTAAACAATTTGAGTAAAGCCGAGGATGATGAGGGGTGTTTAAAATTCCACAGTTGAGAATTCCTCCTCTAAAGAACATAAGATGTTATTGTTAAATACAGTATGTGATTGAAAAAAATGCGTGAATTTTAAAATTAAAAAAAAAATCTATAAAGAAATCAATGGTAAAATCGAGTTAAGACAGAATTAATCTGAAATTGAATATAAGGAACTGAAGGGTTGTTTAGAGTCTACAATGCTTTATGACAACATGTATAAGAAAGGCATATGACATTGTCAATAATATCATACACTTTGGCTGGAGGCACCCCTAGATTTTGAGGCTTGCTAAGCCGATAGGTAAAAGTGGAACTGTTTGTTACATATATTATTTCTATTCCTACCTTTTCCAAGTTTATTAGTGCCTATTAACGCAAATTATTTTAGCCAGCACGCCTTCTCCATATTTTTCTGCCGTCAGCTGCTTCAGTAATTGTACATTCACTGATATTCTCATGAGCCGGGGCCAGCTGAAGGTACTGGCAACTCGAGCAGTCGCCTGGAACGTCATCAAGGTCAAGGACGTAATAGTGCCACCATTCATGCGTTTGGGATCTTCCAAAAGTAAAGCTTATAAAAAAAAACTTTTTGTGGTCCATGACTCAAGACATATTAATTTTTTGGTCTATTTTGTCAATAGAAAATGAAGATAGGTATAGTAAGCGACATGAAAAGATTTGTAGATCTAAAGGCAAGAAAAATGATTTATGTTGAATAAGGAATATTTTCTTCAGCTGGTATTAAGTTGTATATTTTAATATACTCGTAATTCTACATTTTTCAGTTTTTTCTCCTTGCGAAAATTTAATGACCTACATATTCTAGCTTTTCTTATTAAGTTTCATGTTACTGTAGGTGTTTTTTTGGTTTCTTTTAAGTGCCAGAAATATTTAGATAGGGACGTCTGATTTCGGTATTTATTTATCCTAAATTTACATTGAGCACTATTTTGTAAAAATAAAAATATCAATAAGAACACCGGATTATATATATATATTACTGTTCTTTCTTTTTATTATAATATATACGTACGTGTGTGTGTGTGTGTGTGTGTGTGTGTGTGTGTGTGTGTGTGTGTGTGTGTGTGTGTGTGTGTGTGTGTGTGTGTGTGTGTGTGTGTGTGATGTATATGTATTATTAACTTTTCATGATTTCGTTTTAATTTTTTTTACATCATTAAGAACTTTAAGGAAAAGTGTTACGATATATAGGAGGATATCTGACGCCAGGAAGCAGGGTCGTCTCAAGGTACTTAGGCCGTGCCATCATCCAGGCCGTCATGTCATGTGTTTGGGATCTTTCAAAATTGAAGCATATAAAAACATACACGAAGCCGTACATGAGTCAAGATAGATTAAATTTTTGGCTATTTTGTTAATAGAAAATGATGTTCTACAAATTCACATGCAGATAGTGTGTAACAGACAGAATTAGCTATACTTTTATAATATTGATTATTAAAAGAAATTACAAAATTCTCCTCAGACGAGACCCTTCGGCATAGCTTCGTCCGGGTTCCTCTCTGCCCAAAGGCAGAGAGTTCGACATCACAGCTGGAACAGATTGCAGCTGGTGTGTCTAGCAACTGACCCACGCAGTCACATGTGGCACAAGGCCGAATTTAATATGGGGTTCTCGGGCCCGTAGGCTCGACCAAAAAATCCCTGTAGACCCCGAATAAACGGGATCGGGTTTGTCTACCTTCTTACTATCTATAGTGTAGTCACTCATGGGGGTGACAGGTTATTCCATTACATCAGAAAATATATCCAGTTTAAATACAGGAGTCATAAGTTCAAAGAAACGAACCGGCTTATAATCTTTTCTTGTTACTCAAAAGTTATTGCCAGACAAAAACAGAAATTACCTCTTCGTTTTATGGTTTTATTTTATGTGCTGTTCAGACTGATTGAGAGAGGAATATATTATTCCAATGTCTTACATATAAGCAAGGTCGGCTCAAGGTACAGGCAACTCGGGCAGCTACCCGTGGCACCATCCAGATCGAGGCCGCGGTTATACTGCCATGTCATATTTTGGATCTTCCAAAATTAAAGCTGATATAAAAAAAACATACTTGCGGTCGTCCATGACCCAAGACAATTCTTTGGTTATTTTTGTAAATAGAAAATGACCTTGTAAATAAGATAAGTGTAGAACATGCTGTGAAAAGATTTGTAGACCTAAAGGCTAGAAAAGATCTTTTAGGTAGGATAATAAATATTTTCTTGAGCTTGTATTAAGTTGTATTTTGTAATAAACACGTTATTCTACATTTTCAGTTTTTCTTGTGGAAATTTAAAAAAATATATACTTGTAAGGGCGCTGAAGTTCAGCTTGCCCGGGGTGCCAGCAACCCCGGCGGCCGGTCATACCAGGAGGATATGAGTTAAGCAAGTTCTTTTCATCTAATATAGAACCGACATTATGAGAAGTGCTTTATTCGGATAATACATACCTATATATCCGAAAATAAGTGCCACTGCATTTGACAAAACATCATTTCGGTGGTCCATTGCCAAGGCTTGAACTGTCGAACTGGAGACACGACGACACAACAGATACAGTATCAGTTTAATAACTAAAGTAAAAAATTAAACGAAAAAATATCATGATATTTTTTTTTATATCATTCAGAATTTTAAGGAAAAGTGTCACGATATATAGGGTGATATATGACGCCAGGAATCAGGACCGACTCAAAGTACTGAAGCCGTGGTATCATCCAGGCCGAGGGCGCGATGATGCCGCCATGTCATGTGTTTGTGATCTTCTCAAATTGAAGCATATCAAAACATACTCGTAGCCGTCCATGAATCAAGATAGATTAAATTTTTTGGCTATTTTGTCAATAGAAAATGATCTTCTAAAGAAGATAGGTTTAGAAAGTGCCATGAAAAGATTTGTAGATTTAAAGGCTAGGAGAATGATTTAGGTAGGATAATGAAGGTTTTCTGGAACTTGTATTAAGTTGTATATTTTAATATACTCGTAATTCTACATTTTCAGTTTTTTCTCCTTGTGAAAATTTTTAAAAAATATACTTGTAAGGGCATCGAAGTTCAGTTTATCCGGGTTGCCAGAAATCCTAGGGCCACCACTGTAGCACATACATAATACAGTGTAACCCGGATATAAGAGACCCGGATATTAGAGAAACCCGGATATAAGAGAGATTTTCTCTGGTCCCAAATTAGAGCGTGTGTTAATGTATATAAAATAGACCAAACCCGGATATAAGAGAAACCCAGATATAAGAGACTTCTTCTCCGGTCCCGACAACTCTCTTACATCCGGGTTACACTGTATATGTGCATTCAAATTCACATGGAGATAGTGTGTAACAAACAGAATTAGCTATACTTTTATAATATTGATTATTAACCCTAGAACACTAACCATCAATTAAAGTTACACCACTACTAACCATGGGTATATCATACCCGATTTTGAAAATATCAAAAGTAATATTAAATATAAATCTTTATTTGAAATATTTTACATGCAGGCATTTCAAACTTTGTACTTTGAGTTAACATTAATAGGAACTGAAAAACATATTATTGAGGTAAGAAAATCAGTTACTGAAAATTGCAATTAAAAATAGGAAAATTTGCGTTGGGTACTATATACCCATGGTATACATCAGAAAATATATCCAGTTTAAATACAGGAGTCATTAGTTCTAGGTCTAATGGCAATGGTGTCTTCATCTAGCTAATGTATTACCATTATGTGGGAGGTATTTCTGAGGGGTATATATGGGACCTATGTCTGTCGCACACTATATATTTAGAGGCATTTACAAAGTTTTAAATAATAGGTTGCCTACTTTTAGCAGGTGACAACTTTTAATAATTCTAATAAATAAATGTTTACAAAAACGCTTAGAGTTAGGTTACTTCCGGTTTATGCGGTGTCGGTGTAAAAAGATGTCCCTTTTAAAAGTTTGCTCGGAAACAATTTCGGCTTGAAACTGGATTGTGGCGACTTCGATTGACCTCGCAACATATTCTCTGATCATCCGTAAGTCAAGGTACCCTATCCGAGTAAATGAGTCATTTTCAGCTCGTAGAGTCCAGTTGTTTATCCAATGGCTCGCCGGCGTTTCGTCCGTGGAGAATTCGTTATAGGCTTGAAAATAATTAACTACTCGCAATGCCACGAGGACGCTTTTGAAAACTGCCTGAATATTAAAGAATACGGCCTACAGTTCTGTTGACTAGACAGTGGTATATCTCATGTTAAGCCTTCATTGTGAAAGCATAAGACGAGGCGGAAGAAACAGGAGATAACATACGAGAAATTGTCAATTTAAGAGCGTCTCTACAAACATCTTATGGTCACATCACAACATCTTATGGTCACATCACAACAGCTTATGGTCACATCACAACATCTTATGGTCACATCACAACAGCTTACGGCCATATCAGGTTGAAAAACCGGTTCCCGTACGATCACGGAAGGTAAGCAACGTCGAGCCTAGTCAATACCTAGATGGGTAACCGCTTGTGAATACCAGGTGCTGTAAGCTTTGCTGTGTGGGTGGTGTAATGGATAATGGCTCGGAATTTGAAATCGGAGAGCCGGGTTCCAATTCTAGAAGGGCTCGTTAAATTCGCTTAAGCACAAATACCCTTGAAAAAGGCATGAAACCACCTCTTCTCTACTTTAGTAAGAATTGTATCACTAAATTATTATTATCTAAAAATATTTTCATTTTTATGAAATAACCTGATACACGAAAATTTAATTTTTAATTCTTTGAAATTATTACGCGCTGCCTTTATTGAGATTCGAACCATTATTATTTTGTTTATACTAAGAAAGTACTTTCTACTATTGAGCTAGTTTATTATCCTTTATATATAAACAATCCTCACTTAGTATTTTGAAGATTAAACACTGGACTGATTGTCTAATTGATTCGTTTTTACGGCTTATCAACCCTTTTCAGTTTATTTAAAGCCAGAAAATATTTTTAGATTATAACAATTTCTTTTTTAGATAATAAGGGTCTAGTCCGAGGAACGTTATAAAAGCCAAGGCAAACGTGCCTTTACCTTGATAAAGTTTGCGGGGAAAGAGGTGGATTCATACATTTCCTCGGGGTATTTGCGCAGAAGTGAATATAACGAGCCCAACGGGCATTGGAACTCGGCTCTCCGATTAAAAATTCCAAGTCATTATCCATTACACCACGCGCACATCCAAGCTCACAACACCTGGTATTCTTGAGTGGTCACCCATCTAGTTACTAACCAGGATCGACTTTGCTTAACTTCGATAATCCGAAGAGAAACTGTGTTTCAACGTGATATGGCTGTAAGCCGAATCACAGGAATGCTTTGCTTCCAACATTGCATATCAAGCTTTTACTGATGAAGCAGTTTGTAAAAGCCTGCACCAGGATGGTGACTGTTTCAAATATTTAAGCGGAATATATATATATATATATATATATATATATATATATATATATAGGTATATTTATATTATTACTGGAAGATGCAATGGAAGTGTAAGGGTTTGGTTTGTTTTATTTTACGGTATATCAACCTCAATGGGTTATTTAATACCGACAAGATTTTTATTGCTGGTAATATATTTTTTTAAAATGTATACCTGGTAATATATTTTTTTAAAAGTATTTCTGGTATTAAAACCTATTATTACACTTTCATAGGGTTTTGACCCCAGTTTGGGGTTAGCTATTTATCCATAGCTGGAACCCTAACCGGTGCTACCACCCCCGGTCAGAGTGAACCCTGGAATACCAGCAATTAAGAGGTGGTTCCACGCTTCTGAAAAACTCCTGATCAGTGGCCTTGCTGTCAGATGTAGTTTATCGTCTTACCCAGGAGGCGGATGTAGTTTATCATCATACCCAGGACGCGGACGTAGTTTACCGTCTTACCCAGGACGCGGATGTAGTTTATCGTCATACCCAGGACGGGAAAGTGTAACGAATAAAGACATACAGACAGAAAGAAAAGGAATGTTTATAATTTAAGTACAAATGACATTGGTGTCTTTTATCTACACATATGTAGATTCGATATTGAATGCTGCAACGGAAGCGTAACGTACAGATGCAGAAACGAAGGAAGGACAAAAAGTATATTTTGCAAATAAACCATTTTTTGTACATTCATTTTGTCTTTGTTTTATGTTTTATTCATTACTTGTGAATTATGGTACAATGGTCAAAAGCTAAATTAATTACGACTGAGCAGTGAGTTGCATCATCACTGAGTGCTCCATACTTTCAGCCTTGTGCCACATCTAAGCTACACTTATTTAGGAGTGCTTCGATGTGGTGTAATAGTTAACAAGCTTGCCTAGTTAGATCAATTACGACTGAGTAGTGAATTCTATTATCAGTGGGCGCTTCATACTTTCGGCCTTGTGCCATCTCTAAGCTTCGCAGAGTTGCAGCACTTCGAACTGGTACAAAGGATAGCAAGCTTGTCTCACCAGATCAATTACGACTGATTAGTGAGTTTGATTCTCACTGGGTGCAGTGGTTATAAGCTAGTATAATTACGACTGTGTAGTGAGTTGCATCACCACTGCGTGCTCCATATTTTCAGCCTTGTACCACATCTAAGCTACCCTTATTTAGGACTGCTTCGATGTGGTGTAATGGTTAACAAGCTTGCCTAGTTAGATCAATTACGACTGAGTAGTGAGTTCTATTATCAGTGGGTGCTTCACACTTTCGGCCTTGTGCCATCTCTAAGCTTCGCAGAGTTGGAGCACTTCGAACTGGTACAAAAGTTAGCAAGCTTGTCTCAAAAGATCAATTACTGATTAGTGAGTTTGATTCTCACTGGGTGCTCCATAATTTTGTGTTACTTATAAGCTTTGTTATTTATTAGCTCTTTGATGTGGTGTAATATTTATCAAGCTTGCCCCTGCGTAGTGAGTTCGATCCTCACTGGCAGTCCCATACTTTCTGTCACAAGCTTCACTTACGGGCATTTCAACGTGGGCTAATGTTTAAGAAGCTAGTCTTGCTAGATCAATTCCAACCAAATAGTGAATTTGGTTCTCACTGGGTATACCATACTTTCGGTCTTGCTCCACATCTAAGGTCCGCTTAGAAAACCACTACCATTACTGTAAGATTTTCTTTTTAAGAAAAGAAAGTAAATTACTTTTTGTTATGGTAATATGGCGCCTGATCACTTCGAGTGGCGCTGAGCATACCTCATATTACTATGGAGCTTTTCTACGTGTAGCTTAGATGTGTTACATGGCTCAAAGTATCTGGTACCCAGTGAGGATCGAACTCACCATTCAGTCGTAATTTATCTAGCGAAACAGGTATGCTAACCACGACACTGCGTCGAAGTGAGCAATGCCTCGTATTAATATGCAAAGGAAACAAAACAATTTCTGGAATAATGACATTATTTTATCTCAAAGTTTCAAAGAATTTGAATATTATTCAAATTAGATTTTATTTTTGTTGTGGAGACTTCCTTCTAATGAGCCTATTGTGGACTCTTCCACTTACTATAAAGGACTAGGAAAGTAAGCCTCTTTGTTAGCAGTGCCATAACCTGTTCAACTGTCGAACTCTCTGTCTTTGGCAGACAGGAACCCGAACGAGGTTTTGCCGAAGGACAAAGTTTCGTACAGGGAGGTAGACAGACCCTGAACCCATTTATGCGGGTTCTAAAGGAATATTTTGGGCCAAGCTTACGAGAACCCACGGTTAACATCACATACATCCCTCGTGGGGGGGCTGTTAAATATTAACAGTGATATAGACTGAACGTTGGTCAACCGACACACACTCCCAAGTCGTGTAACACACTTCTGTTGTATTTACTGTTTAATACACTATTTATCTATAACCTCTTGTTTTGTTATTCCTTAACCAATTACTTTGTCGCAACAATTTTTGAAACATAACTCCAAACTGACATCATCGTCTGTTTTCGGATATTTAATACGAGGCGAAGTTGAGGTAAAATATAAAATATGGATGTAAACGAAATAATTAGATATTAGCAACTGTATATCTATGCGTTAGCGTGCATACAGAGGTAAGAGAATAAATATTTACTTAATTTAATATAAAGTGTAAATAAAATAGTGCTCGATGTGGTTAGAGAGAGCTAAAAAGTAACTAAGTAAAGATAATGGCGAGACAAAATTTTATTTCGGTTTCACAGCCAACTACTGGAAAACACAACATTACCACCATAAAATGACTCTTAACAATAAGTAATATGCAAATGCCACGACACTCTCAAAATTCTACTAAGATATTAAAACAGATGACTATACACCGGTAGTAAATTGAAATTTCGTCGCCAAATCGACATCCTTTTTCCGGCTGCGGCGATCGATGCAACCTGTGTTTGCTGGAAAAACAGATTCATCGTCAAAAATATTAATGACCAAAATCTACTTAACAAACGAAATGAACACATGACAACTTGTAATCACAGAAAAAAAAACTGTCTTAAAATATTTTAATTCTGGATAGATAAATTATCCAAATATAACATGCCCTTTACATATTTTAGGTTATATATTGATACCAACCCCCACTTTAAGTATTTTAACGTCTATTAATACTTAACTTCCAGGGCGTTCCCCATTTAAACTTTAAATTTTGAATTTACACCCCAATAATATATTAAGTTCATATTAAATTCAAGCTTTGAAGTTGCGTTTAATTTAGCGTTCCACACATGATCGTAATAGTTCGTGCTTGACGAGTTGGTAAAACAACTAAACTTTAAGTTGCACTACGAACATAGGTATATGTATCTTTATTAATATATATATATATATATATATACAGGGAGTTACAAAATGCAACAAAACATATGTGGGGTTTGTGACATCATAAAAGAAAAACTTTTGAAAACCCCAAAACAACATTCATAATAAATAAAAACTTAAACTGCAACTCCAAAAATGTGATTTATGTACTCAAATGCACAAAATGCAAGAAGTCATATATAGGTATCAGCCAACAACTGAACAACAGGGTCTCCCTAAACAAAAGCAACATAAATTTACCAGACAACAGAAAACTTTTTGTATCACAACACATCTTCAAATGTAACCAGGGAAAATTTAAAATGACGCCAATATATCAAACAAACAATTATTCTTACCTACAAATACAAGAAAAAAACTTCATAAACAAATTTAAACCAGTACTAAATAGATCATAACCCCACACGCAAAAGCACACAACATGCACACATGCGGGTGTTTGTGGAGCACGAATGTATATATATATATATATATATATATATATAATGACAAAATCAGGAGAACTACTCACAGGTACGCGCACAAACCCCACACAACTTAGGAAGTATGTGTGTATGTCTGTACATACATATGTGTGTATGTATGTGTGTGTATGTATACTGATTCCATGTAACTTTGGAAGTATGTGTATGTATATATGTGTGTATGTGTGTGTGTGTATATATTCTGATTCCTTGTAATGGGATGGTATGAGTGTGTGTTTGTGTGTTTGTGTATGTGTGTGTATGTATGTATGGTTGTACAGATGTGTTCAATGATTCTTCATAGTGAGACAGTGTGTATGTATGGAGAGGGGATATACATATATATACACACATGCTGACAAAAGCGCACGAAAATGGAAATAAATCTAAGAACACACAGGGGTCATTAAAAGATAAGCATGCCGATAACTACTCCATCATTTCTCGAACCAAACTTAATTGTTTTATAACCCTTCACGCAGAACTTTTCACTGCCAGTTCAAGAAAGACATTTGGATCAGTAATACAAAAAAGAGAATGTCTCATATCGAGAATATCTAACATCGAAAAAATAAAGAAAAAAATTAATTATTTTTAATAATATGTAGAAATCGCCACCTTTTACCTGATGACGGTCGCGAGACCGGAAACATGTGTAGCAAAATTATGGAAAATAAAGCATTATATTTTTTCTTACAATCTACATTACAACCAAAAACGTTTGCTGTTTTTCTCTTCTTTTTAATATACAGACTTTTCTCTCGCTGGAACGACTATAACCTATTCTTTTTTATACATACATACATACATATATATATATATATATATATATATATATATATATATATATATATATATATATATATATATGTATGTCTATAATTGATTAATATATCCCTTCTCTCTTATAATTTTCAATATTATATAGTAGTATTATATTGGTATGGTATAATGATTAACAGTAAAAGCAAAATTGTCCAAATAGTGTAACAGAAAAATTGTCCAATTGTCAGATTAAGGTCTGAATCGTTGTATCTTAGAAATGATTAAAGATATATTACTGGAATTCTCCGTGTTTTTATAACACTATTGGACTTTATCTTGAGCAACACGTATGCATAATTAGTCTCTAAGCTTAACAGAAGTATCGTGAGGAAATCGATCATAAACGGAAATGACATGTTCATCATTAATTAATCATAGCTAGGGATCCGAAGCTCATGAAGGATTGAAACGCTCACACACACACACACACACACACACACACACACACACACACACACACATATATATATATATATATATATATATATATTCCAGGATTATATTCCAACTTATTCAAGATGATCTTCGTCCTTTCTAAGCTTCTAACATTCTGTCCTGTAGTAACAAGGTGTCTCAAACGTTTCACGTACGATTTCATTTTCAAGTCATTTTCACTGCTCTTTGTACCGTCATAGCTGAAACTCCTCTTTCACGTGCCAAATTGGATCTTTGTTGTAATAAATATGGCGACAAAGATGAGGACAATAGTCTGAATAATACAAATAGTGTACATAATACCTCATCTCAGAAATATAGACAGATACTGAAAGGCCGAAACGTTGTAATAAATATGGCAACAAAGATGAGCAAAATAGTCTGAATAATGAAAGGGCCGAAACGTTGTAAAAATAGTGTACATAAAAATACCTCATCTCAGAAATATAGACAGATACTGAAGGGCCGAAACGTTGTAATAAATATATGGCAACAAAGATGAGGACAATAGTCCTAAAATGTAAAGAGTGTACATAATAAATATGGCTCATCTCAGAAATATAGACAGATACTGAAGGGCCGAAACGTTGTAATAAATATGGCAAATAAAGATGAGGCAATAGTCCGAATAATTTAAATAGTATATAATACCTCATCTCAGAAATATAGACAGATACTGAAAGGTCGAAACGCTGTAATAAATATGGCGACAAAGATGAGGACAATAATCTGAAAAATGTAAATAGTGTACTTAATACCTCATCTCAGAAATATAGACAGATACTGAAAGGTCGAAGCGTAATAAATATGGCGACAAAGAATAGGACAATAGTCCGAAAAATGTAAATAGTGTACATAATAAGGTCATCTCAGAAATATAGACAGATACTGAAAGGTCGAAACGTAATAAATATGGCGACAAAGATGAGGGACAATAGTCCGAAAAATGTAAATAGTGTACATAATACCTCATCTCAGAAATATAGACAGATACTGAAGGGCTGAAACGTTGTAATAAATATGGCGACAAAGATGAGGAGTTTGTGTTGTAGCCCTCCCCCAAATCCGCTTTATAGAGGTCACTTTTTAAAAAATGAGTGTCAGTTTAAACATATCTTTTACATATAGCATTCATTTCAACAAAATATTCATAACGAAAAGAGACTGAAATATCAGCTACTTCGAACTGATCATCTGAAAATTAATGATTACCATATGTACTATAGTATAGTGCATGTTTTTATGATCAAATTTTGTTTACGCAAAAAATAGACGGTCACACTATACACAGGTAATTTTCGGAGGAGTTTAAAAATCATGCATTGCTCCTCGCACTATATACACAGGTAATTTTTGGCACCTCGACATGGCATAATGATTAGGAAGATTGTTACGACAAGATGCTTTCGGTCTTGTGCCACATCTCAGAGGCGCTTAGAAAATCACTATTGGGCACCTCGATGTGATGCAATGGTTAACAAGCTTGTCTCGCTAGAACGATTACGACTGAGTAGTGAGTTCGATCCTCACTGGGTGCCTCGTACTTTCGGCCATGTGCCACATCTAAGCCGCTCTTAGAAAATCATTATAGGGTACTTCGAGGCGGTGTAATGGTTACCAAGTTTGTCTCGTTAGAACAATTACGACTGAGTTTGATCCTCACTGGGTGCCGCATAATTTCGTTATCTTGCGAGCACCCCACCCTAAAACTACAGGTAACATCAACTTTGTTGTTACTGCCTCGAAAGTCAAGATAATTATGAGGGAATTATTTGCTTAACTCTTTACCCAGTCTTTCCTTTAACTGTCAAATATCGTGGCATGCCAGTAACAAAGTATTGTGTTCAAATATTGGACGATAAGAGAGGACACATTGAAGTCATATCTTTCGAAGGAGCTTTACGACGAATGGAAGATTGCCGCTGTTGTTCTTTTCCTTCTGTGTGCCGTGTCCCTTCAGGACGTTGGGAATCATTTCCAGTCCCTTGTAGCTCTTAGTAAATGTTCTGGTTTTGCTATCTTTCCTAAACCCTTCTCCTTTAATCATTTACACAAATTCGTTGGGGGGGGGTAGGCATTGCATTCCTCTGTCCCTCTTATCTTTAATATGTCCTGTGAGTGTTAAATTTTCTTAGCCCGCTTTCCTCATTATGTGCCCCAGAAACTGTCTCTTTTTTTTTTCAAATTATAAGCGTACTTTTTGATTTGTTTTCTTTTTTCCATTTTCCTTAAGACTTTATAAAACTCACATGTTCAGTTCATGATACGCTCAGCATCCTTCTGTATAGCTGTATTTCTATTCCTTCAAGCCTGTACTTTTTCTATGAGGAGATTGTCCTGAATTCACTGTCATATAGGAGGACTGATATTACATAACAGTTCAGTACTCGTTTCTGTGTTTCTGACAAAATTCATCTGTTGCTTAATACCTTGCTTAGCTTTTGGAAGCATCTTTTGCTTCCCAATGCGCCTTTTCTTTGCTTCTAACGAAATTTGTCTGTCTCTTAGTACTTTGCTTAGCTTTTGTAAGGCATCTTTCGCTATCCCAATAGGCCTTTTCCTTTGTTTCTAACGAAATTCTCCTGTTTCTTAATACTTTGCTTAGCTTTTGGAAGGCATATTTCTCTATCACAATGCTCTCTTTCGGTCTAATACATATTTTATTTTATTTTCTTAACCGCTAGGGTTTACAGAAGATTTGGAGCAAGATCAGATAGGAGTGATAGAGGAAAGGATGAGGAGAAGGATAGTGGATAGATCAAGGCAACTGGAGATGTCGATTGACATTACATTTGAATAGCTGGAGAATATAGCTCTCAAGGAAACTGGAATAGGGAAGGGAGTTCCACAGGCGAGAGGTGCGAGACATGAAGCTATTGGAATAGAAGAGACGGCTACATTTAGGAGTTTCGACAGTGAAAGGGTGAGAGCGGGATGCCAGCCTCGTAGGGCGTTTGAACTCATGAAGTCTGGGAACCAGCGAATGCAGTTCCTCGGAGCAATTGCCGTGAAAGTATTTGTAAAAAAGACAGAGAGAAGCGACGGCGTGTCTGTAAGAAAGTGACTGTAGACGAGATGCCAGATCAGGGCCAATTATATTGCATATCCGCCTCTGGAGCCTATCAAGAACCCCGAGGCAAACAGAAGGGGCTCCAGACCATATATGGCAGCAATACTCCATACAAGGGCGAATTGTTGATTTGTAGATCTGGAGGATCGATTCCGGGGAGAAAAATTTCCTGGCGCGGCACAGGGAGCCAACTTTTCTTGCGGTGGGCGAAGCAATTGACTCAATGTATTTGTTCCATCTCAGGTCAGCAGTCAACTTGAGACCGAGCAGTCGCAGAGAGGTGCTCTCAAGAAGTTGAGCGTCAGACATTCTAATGGAGGGCAGGGAAGGATCTCTGTGGTGATTAATAGAGAGCAGTTTTGTTTTTGAGGCATTAAAGTTGACCAGCCAATTCCTGCCCCAGTTCACAACCGATTGGAGGTCCTTTTCGAGACGCACGGCCAGGTTAGTTTTGTAATTTAAAACAACTGTCAACGTGTTTCTATTAAGTTTGATTTTTTTTGTTTTTCAAGATATTTCTATTTGTTTGTATGTTCCGAGCCCTTTCGACTAATTTATTAGCTTTTTTTGTAGGCCATTCTGTTATCTTTCCTAAAACTTGTTCCACTGGCCATTTATTCAAGTTTGTTGTTTTCCTCTGTCACTTTTGCTTTCGATCTGTCTTGTCAGTATCATATTTTCCACACCTTCTTTCCTCATAATATGCCCAAGAATTTTCAACTGCTTCTTCTTGATATTAAGTAGAAGTGTCCTTTTTATTTCCACTTCATATAAAATTTTGTTTTTGCTCACGTTTGATTCATGATATTCTCAGCATCCTTCTGTAGAACCACATTTGTTTTGCTTCAAGTCTTTCTCCAAACGTGAGGTGATTGTCCAGCATTCACTACAATATAGGAGAATTTGATGTTTGATTCATGATATTCTCAGCATCCTTCTGTAGAACCACATTTGTTTTGCTTCAAGTCTCATCTCCATCCGTGAGGTGATTGTCCAGCATTCACTACAATATAGGAGAATTTGATGTTTGATTCATGATATTATCAGCATCTGTTATGGTCCGGTTCCTTGTACCACGGTGATAGTCCAAGGTAGAACCAATAAAGAAGAACTCGAACACGGATATGGAATAACACAGATATATTAGAAACAGGAATATATACAGAGAAGTAGAAAGTGTTAGTACGAACAATCAGGTTTAGTAGTACTTGTCTGAACGCGACTCTGTTTCGGACTGCCTCTGACTCGACTGACTGACTCGCTCGCTCTGACTGACTGACAGACTCCTGACAGACTTCTGACAGACCTCTCTCCAGACTTCAGGCTGAACTCAGACGGAACTCCAGACTTCAGACGGAACTCCCTGCTTCCTCTTGAGGCGCAGTATTTATTACGTATGGAATAGTCCATTATGTTATTATGGGTAAGGTCCCATAAGAGCATCCTTCTGTAGAACCACATTTGTTTTGCTTCAAGTCTCTTCTCCATCCGTGAGGAGTTTGTCCAGCATTCACTACAATATAGGAGAACTGATATTACATAACAAGTAATCCCTCTTTTTTTTTTTTTCTAAAGAAAGTTAATCCTCGGAAATCTAAAGACGCAGTCTGTGTTTATTTTCAGGCTTACATTCAGGACGCTTAGATTAATGAATGAAGTAGTTAAGGATTCTTTTTCATTTTTTTCTTCTTTTCTATTCCACTGAGATATTTGCCATGTTCATATTAGTCCTTTGTTTTTCTTTACTACAGGCCAAATCAAAGTTTTGATTCGTGAATGCAGTGATGGAACTTTCTCATTCAGGACCTCAGATAGAGGCTATGCCAAAATGAAACATCTAAATGGCCACACGAACATCACGATATGCTCGTATGTCAGCGATATTATGGTCTGTGCCTCACTTTGTAACAAGGACATGTGTAATTACTTGAAGAGTTCAGCGAAGACCGGAAGTTGGGCAGATCCTTTAGCCGCCATATTGGTTGTCGCAAATATTTGGTTGGTGCATGGCTAAACAAATACATTTGAAACACAATGATTTCGTTTCATATCTTCGTTATACTGCCTGGAAAAGAAACGGTATGTGACCAAAAGCAACCCAGAATAATTAGGTCGTTTTGCAGTGAAATAAAATTAAAAGGAAAAAAAAAGAATATGACAAAAAAACTGATGGAAAGATATCATATCTATTTATGGTGGAGTGTATATAATGCATAAAACGAATACTTGACTACAAAATCAGACAACAGGCACACACACACACACACAAAACACGCACACAAACACACACACATATAAATATATATGTATATATAATGGACTCTTCAGTCGATTTCGATGTATGTGGATCTGACAGCTTAATTGATTCACTTATGAAACTTTGTGCGATAATCTTAAGTGGCACTTAAGATCCGCTAGTGATTTACAAAAGAGGCCACATATGGAGCAAGAGGGAGGATTGTGGGATGAGATCACTGTTAGATTGGCTGACCTTTTAGATCTTGCTCTCGCTTCTTGAAGACGATTCAGATAAGTAGATTGAAAACTGCTGACTCCACTAAAACACATCTCCATTCTACCCATTCCAAGGCTAAGTGCTCAAGGGTGTTATGTGGTATATTGATAGCTGACAATTTGCTCTTCAGCTTGTTTTTGTATCTTAGCCATGGGCGTCCTACATTCCTATATATACAAAGAATTCTTAACAAAGTTTAATTTAGAAGCAGACAAAAAGCATTGTGTCAAAAAATGTTTTTTTTTTTATTTTGACATCGCCCCTTAGCTAATTTCTTTTGTTTTAAAAAGCTATTTTTAGAATTTTAGTAAAACCGTAACATATGAAAGTGAATAGATTCCAGTACCCAGTAACTTAGAAAATTAAAGCAAGAATTTATCTAAGGTAGTTGTGGTTAATTACATCGAGTGAAAAGCTTATATCACCGTTTTTCGTCCAATCACCGAAGTTAAGCAACGTTGAGGCTAGTCACTAACTGATCTGTGACAAACCAGGTGCTGTAGGCCCATACCAACATGCATTATGTCCAGCTTGGTATAATTCTTCCCCATGAGCGGCAAAATAAAAGATCAGGGGAAGATCAACCCCCCACAAAGGACTTTCAAAAGCTGATTAAGAACAGAGAGACAACAATGTAATAAACACAATTTTTTTTAATTAAAATGATAAATTACTTTTTTAAAACCATTTTTTATAGTTATATTTATTTACAGAGTATAAATCTTGTAAATGAGCAAAAAAATAAAGTGCTTAACATTTTTGCTGTCAGTTCTCAAGGAAAATGTATAACACCAGTTGCATGTTTTATTTATATCTTTTTCAAATGTGTCTATATTTCTGAGATGAGGTATTATTTGCACTATTTACATTGTTCGGACTGTTGTCCTCATTTTTGTTGCTATATTCACGGCATTGATTAGAAAAAATAGCACTAGAAAGAGACAGTTGAAATAAACTAGGAGAGACTTACTGGTAGTAAAATTACCCATCTTGCACATTTAAAAATCTACCATTCGTCCATGCATTGAATACTGTTGAAATATTTGGTCTGGTGCTCCTGCTGTGCATCTAGAGATTCTTGACAAAATCCATAGAAGGATCTGCAATGTAATCGATCCTGACCTGGCATCTCGGCTTCAGTCACTTTCCCACCGACGTGACGTAGCTTCATTCTGTCTTTTCTACAAATATTTTCATGGCAACTGCTCTGACAAGCTTTTTTTCCGTAGTGACCACATGAATTTAAACGTGCTACTTGATTGGCAACTAGGTCCCACCGTTCTACTGTTTAAATAGCTAAATGCAGCCGCTACTTCTACTCCAACGGTTTTTTTCTCACACTTCCAGCCTGTGGAACTCCCTTCCGTTTCCTTGTTTCCCTGATAACTACAATCTTCAAAAATTTAAATGCAACATCTATCGCCATCTTCTATCTTCTTGAATCCCGTTCATTTTCCGTCCTTTCCCCACTCTTCCCTATAAACTTTTCTCTCACTTTCAATCCCTGTAACCCCACAGCATACTAGTGGCAAAAAAGGATCGTAATCTGACAGAATGATGAGATAAACAACAAACAGGAAACGTTTATCAATTTAACATGTTTCGCTTTTAATTAAAGCTTCGTCAGAGAATGAGGTATGGAGCAAAAGAAAAAAATAAATTCTGGTATTTTTCCTTTTGTGTTGTTTGATTTTCATTGGTCCGTCATGCTTTACGTACATTCAACTCTTTAAACCAACTCTATTATAATTTGTGGCGTTCCAAATTCAGGGAGAGACGACGCGCCCATCCGTAGTTTCAAGAAAATTGACGGATTCCAAGACTAACTGAAAAACTGTAAATATTGCTTTATGTATGTAAGTGTATAAATATTGTAGTTTTTCTATGTGGGATTCAGATGATAATGTATATTCGTAAGTGTGTATGTGTAGATAGATAGATAGATAGATAGATATGAAGAGATTGAAATAGATATGAAGAGACTGAAATAGATAGATAGATAGATAGATAGATAGATAGATAGATAGATATGAAGAGGCTAAAATAGATAGATAGATAGATAGATAGATAGATAGATAGATAGATAGATAGATAGATATGAAGAGGCTGCAATAGATATGAAGGGATTGAAATGGATAGATAGATATGAAGATGCTGAAATAGATATGAAGGGATTGAAATGGATAGATAGATATGGAGAGGCTAAAATAGATAGACATGAAGAGATTGAAACAGAGAGATATGAAGAGGCTGAAATAGATAGATCGATAGATAGATATGAAGAGATTGAAATAGATATGAAGGGATTGAAATGGATAGATAGATATGAAGAGGCTGAAATAGATAGATATGAAGAGATTGAAATAGATAGAGAGATATGAAGAGGCTGAAATAGATAGATAGATAGATAGATAGATAGATAGATAGATAGATAGATATGAAGAGATTGAAATAGATATGAAGAGACTGAAATAGATAGATAGATAGATAGATAGATAGATAGATAGATAGGGAGAGAGATATGAAGAGGCTGAAATAGATAGATAGATAGATAGATAGATAGATAGATAGATAGATAGATAGATAGATATGAAGAGATTGAAATAGATATGAAGGTATTGAAATGGATAGATAGATATGAAGAGGCTGAAATAGATAGATAGATAAATATGAAGAGATTGAAATAGAGAGATATGAAGAGGCTGAAATAGATAGATAGATAGATAGATAGATAGAGACTGAGATAGATAGATAGATAGATAGATAGATAGATAGATATGAAGAGATTGAAATAGATAGAGAGATATGAAAAGGCTGAAATAGATAGATAGATAGATAGATAGATAGATAGATAGATAGATAGATAGATAGATAGATAGATACTGGCAACTATAAATAAACTGTAATAGAAAAGTGGATATATATATATTATGAGAAAGAGAGACAAAAAAAAAACGTGAAAAAAATGAAATTCCCACTCCCCCCCGTCTCTATCTTTTGGATTATCTTCTTTTATATTTTGTTTGCTTAATTCCTTCCATCGTCAACCTCCATTAATTTTATAGCCGAAAATACCGGTCGTATAAATGCTCACGTCTAGTTCGCCTTGCAAAAAGTCAATCAATATGAAAACAATAATGACGCAATGACATACTAAGATTTTGCCATGAGTTTAATGTTAGTGAACTCTTAAAGAAGAAAATAGTTTCCCCAAAAGAAGTAGAAGTCTAGTAGATCTATAGTTGGATGGGTCGTAAAAACTGGGACAACAGATGATGATTTCTAGCAGACAGGAAAGCAGGAGGCAACAAGGCGTTTATTATACAGTTTAGAGAGAACAGGAGCCAGTTCAGAAGCACACTTCTTAATGACTATTACAAGGATACAATAAACCCTGATCAGAGAATGAGATATGGGAAAAAAGAAGAAAGAAAGTCTGTTATTTTTACTTTTTTGTTTGATTTCCATTGGTTAATCATGTTTCACGTGAATTCGACTTGTTGAAGCAACCTTAGTATAATTTGTGGTGTTCCAAATTCAAGGAGGGATGACACATCCATTCAACTTTTCAAGAAATTAACGGATTCCAAGCCAACCTGAAAAACCGTAAATACTGCTTTATGTGTACACTATTTACATTATTCGGACTATTGTCCTCATCTTTGTTGCCATATTTATTACAAACGTTCCGGCCCTTCAGTATCTGTCTATATTTCTGAGATGAGGGTATTTTGTACACTTTTACATTATTCGGACTATTGTCCTCATCTTTGTTGCCATATTTATCACAACGTTTCGGCCGTTGTACGCTGTGGCCTTCTTCAGGTGTTTGGAATGTCGAAATGGTTGGAATTGTGATAAATATAGCAACAAAGATGTGGACAATAGTCCGAATACTGTAAATAGTGTACATAATACCTCATCGCAGAGATATAGACAGATACTGAAGAGCCGAAACGTTGTATTAAATATGGCGACAAAGATGAGGTCAATAGTCCGAATAATGTAAATAGTGTACATAATACCTCATCGCAGAAATATAGACAGATACTGAAGGGCCGAAACGTTGTATTAAATATGACGACAAAGATGAGGACAATAGTCCGAATAATGTAAATAGTGTACATAATACCTCATCGCAGAGATATAGACAGATACTGAAGGGCCGAAACGTTGTATTAAATATGACGACAAAGATGAGGACAATAGTCCGAATAATATTAATAGTGTTCATAATACCTCATCTCAGAAATATAGACAGATGCTTTATGTGTGTAAGTGTATAAAAATTCTAATATATCTATATGTGATTCAGATGATAATGTATATTCGTAAGTTGTTTTACATATGTATATATTGTTGTTTTATATATTTATATACATATATGTATTTGTTATTTTGCATTTTTTTATAAACTTTGGAATAAAATATTTCTTTTCAAATTTATTTCTTTGGTAAGTAATAAACCTTTACAAAAAGATCAATAATATCGCATTGTACTTGGTTGACATACTTTTATAATCTTGTAAACAAATGTTGCTGAGGGAATCAAAAGTGTATCCAATAACAGCGGCGTCAAAGGAATAATTATCCTTTTGACACATCGTTTATTGCGAACACGAAGGTTAAACGTTGCCATTTTATATTTGTCAAAACGCAAGGAACATAAATATGCTATTTTTCCATAAAAAGTTACCGCAAATATAAAATTGAATATAACATAGATTACAGTTTGATATTTACCATAACAAAGCGACCACAGATTTAATTATCATAAGGATATATTAACGTTTAAGATTTTTTTTGTTAGCACTCAATTCAATATTTACAATATTTACCGTGAAAAGTTTTAACTCGTGAAAGTTTTACCGTTTTCTTAATTTTAATATGCCAACGAATCTTAATTCTTCAGTTAATGATTGAATAAGCTCATAGCGAGTTCTACGACAATAAAATACCAATAGAAATTCCCTTATCGCATCGTTAAATATTTGAGCTTAACAACTTTAACAAAATATTGCAATAAAATCCTAAATATGAATGCAGGTCGTTATTTTAAGAAGTAAGGGGGTACAAATGAAAAGATTTGAATTTGACAACTTTTTTATTTCACTGACTCAGCCATCAAAAACTTCCTTCCTTCTTTCTTTCTTTCTTTCTTTCTTTCATTCATTCATTCATTCATTTTCTAACTGAAACCAAGTAGCGTGTGTCTTTGCTTTTCTACTCAATCAAAAAGGGAATAGTCCATTATTTATGAGGTATTGACAGGATACGTTAAAAACGTCTATCTTACCTTTTCTTACTTCTTTTTTTCTTTCCTTTTTCTTACTTTCTTTCTTTCTTTCTTTCATTTTCCCACTGAAACCAAGTAGCGTCTGTTTTTTGTTTTTCTAATCAATCAAAAAGGTAATAGTCCATTATTTATGAGGTATTGACAGGAGATATTAAACACTTCTATCTTCTCTTGTTTCTTCCTTTCATAGTTAAATCCCCGACTTACGAATATTTCTCTTCATAATAATATGAAAATAATTCAACAGACGATGTTATTTTATTTATGGTAATTGCACTTTTGGCGATTGTCTTCCGTCATTCGATACTGTGCGTCTGGAAAATGGTGTTTTAAGGCGATCGCCATCGTTTCTTGCATTGTCGCAGTATAAATTGCAAGTGTACTTTGCTGAACAAAGACAAATGTGACTGAGCTGGCGTCTGCAGCAGGGATTGGCGAGCGTTTATATCAGATGGATGTGCTTGAAAACGACTAGCCAGCAAGGAAAATCATGACCGGAAAAAAATTCCACGGTTTTCCTTTTTTAATATTCTGATGAATCTTTAAGTTAATGATTTAGTAAGCTCATGGCGAATTCTATGACGATAAAATATCCATAGAAATTCCCTTATTGGATCTTTAAATATTTGGGCTGAATAACTTTAACAAAATATTGCAAAAACAATCCTAAATATGAATGCTGGTCATTATTTTAAGATCTAAGGGGGCACAAATAAAAAGATTTGAAATTGGTGACATACGTAAAACTCCTCTGTATTCTCTTCTTTCTTTCTTTCTTTCTTTCTTTCTTTTTCCTACTGAAATTAAGTTGTGTCTTTCCCCCACTTTCCACGTGATCAAAAAGAAATAATCCATTATATTTGAGGTATTAGCAGATGTTCAATACTTTTATCTTCCCTTACTTCTTTAATTTCTTTGTAGACAAATCCCCGTCTTACGAACATTTCTCTTAATAATAATGACACTAAATAATAATAATAATAATAACTAGTTTTAACGAGTGAGATTTCACGGTCTTTAAATTTTCCGGTGAATCTTAATTCTTCAGTTAATGATTAAATAAGCTCATGTCGAGTTTTATGACAATAAACTATCTGTAGAAGTTACCTTATCGCATCATTAAATATTTGATCGTAACAACTTTAACAAAATATTGCAACAACAACCATAAATATGAAAGATAGTCGTTATTTTAAGAAGTAAGGGGGTACAAATAAAAAGATTTGAAATTGACAGCTTTTTTATTTCACTGAATCAGCCATCGAAAACTTTTCTATCTTCCTTTTCTTTCTTTCTTTCTTTCTTTGATTGCTTTTCTCACTGAAACCAAGTAGCGTCTTTTCCCCTCTTACCACACGATCAAAATCCACGTCTTACGAACATTTCTCTTAATAATAATGTAAAAATAATTCAACAGGCGATGGTATTTTATTTATGGTAATTGCACTTTTGGCGATTGTCTTACTCAGTTTTCGTCATTCGATACTGTGCGTCTGAAAAATGGTGTTTTAAGGCAATCGCCATCGTTTATCGACCTTTTAACTCGGGGAGGTTGGAATAATTTTAAGCCCAAGTCCCAGGTAGTACCTCTCCTTCGGGAAGGTGTTCGGGTTTATTGCCGGCGCATAAGGCGTCCTCAAAATAGAATTGCACAGAAAGGGCTTGAACAATTTTACCACGGTATTGTGAGCTTCTCGATCAGATGGACGTGCTTGAAAACAATGTAGCCGACAAGAAGAATTATAAGAAGAAATAAAATTTCACGGCTTTCCTCTTGTAATATTCGGATGAATATTAAATCTTAAGTTAAGGATTGAATAAACTCATGGCGCGTTCTACGACAATAAAATATCCGTAGAAATTTCCCTATCGCATCGTTAAATATTTGAGCTTAACAACTTTAACAAAATATTGCAATAACAATCTTAAATATGAATGCAGATCGTTATTTTAAGAAGTAAGGGGGTACAAATGAAAACATTTAAAATTGACAGCTTCTTACATTTCACTAAACCAGCCGTTAAACACTTGTAATAAGACCAGTAAGAATAAAAACAAAATGACTACATATTTATTTTTAGTAACTTATTAACAGTCCCAAAAGAACATTAGTCGTAATATTTTAAAACTGACAAGTGCGTTCAGCTATGCTGCCCGCAGACAAATTGGGGCGTGAGTTCGAATCTCGGCAGAACTTCTCTTTATTTTCCTACCTATACTGTCTACACATTGCCGTAGATCGACGACCTGAGTAAAAGTTGTGATAACAAGATGAAAATAAATACTAACAATAGAAATGAATTAGTTTTAACCCATGAATATTTCATGGTTTTTCTATTTTAATATTCTGATGAATCTAAATTTTTAAATTAAGGATTGAATAAGCTCATGGCGCGTTCTACGACAATAAAATATCCGTAGAAATTTCCCTATCGCATCGTTAAATATTTGAGCTTAACAACTTTAACAAAATATTGCAATAACTTTCATTTGAGCGTTGATCAATACCCTTGGTCAATGTGCTGGTCATGCAAGATTAAGGACTTTCTTGCATTGTTGCAGTATAAATTGCACAAAGAGAAATGTGCCTGATCAGGCGTCTGCAGCAGGGATTGGCGAGCTTCTCTATCAGATGGACGTGCTTGAAAACAAGTAACCAGCTAGAAGAATTATAAGAAGTCAATCGCCAAATTATCCAGTTACCATAAATAAAATGGGCGTTTGGAAAATGACGTATTTAGCGACGTCGCTATTACATCTTGGTCCTTTTTCAAAATTTTGAAGCCCATGTCCCCAGGAAACCTTCACCAGGCAGTACCTATCCTTCGGGAGGGGTATGGGTTTATTGCCCGGCGCCCGAGGTGTCGTCAAAAGGGAAAGTACCGAGATGGTTTGGGCAATTTTTCCACGGTATTGCCGGTAAACTCACTCTAAACCTCGACTTTCTGTCATAAACGGTAGCGAACTGGGCGCGCTGAAAAATACAATCGCTTCTCGGCTTTATGGCTAGGATCAAAGTGTAGAATCTGTTCTCGGGCGGATAAATTACATTTCATCTCTCACTTGTGTCTCTATCTGCAGACAGAGCGCAGCCGAAAATATTACTGAGAAGTGACCGGTCCCGGGGATCACCTGCCCGCAGCAGTACCTCCCTCACTGCACTAAAGAAGTAGGGGCGATTGGCAACAATACCGATGCCAGCGCAACCAATGGTTGGAGAGGCTGGGCTATTTTTTGCACCTGGCCCGGGTGTATGCGCTCGGGCTCCACACATGAAACTGACCTGGTGTCACATCCTGACAAAGTGGGGCGGCAAGAAAATGCAAAGTGTAGTATTTGTTCTCGGGAGGATAAACTGCATCTTACCTCTCAGCTGCGTCTTCGTATTCGGAGAAAACACAACTGAAAATATATTTGTGAGGTTCCCGTTTTCGGAGAACAGCTACTCGCGGCAGTACCTCCCCAATTACACTAAAGAGTGAGGTAGATCGGTAGTAATACCGTTGCCAGCGCAACCGACGGCTGGTAGGTGGGGGTGGTGTTATTTTGGGACATGGCCTGGCTACACGCACTCAGACTCACCACATTAAACTGACCTTGTGTGACATCCTGCCGGCGTTGGGTGGCAAGAAAATACAATCACTTCTTAGCATTTTTGGCTGAGATCAAAGTGTACTATCTGTTCTTACCAGCTTCTCTACCTATCTTTCTTTCTTTCTTTCTTTCTCCATTCATTTTCTCACTGAAACCAAGTAGTGTCCCCTATTTCCACACGATCAAAACGGAATAGCCCATCATTCAAGAAGTATTGGCAGGGAGTAACGGTCGTGCGAACTAACAAAAGAGGGAAAAGCACAATTATGATAGCGTATTAATAAATATTATATTTAATAAATTTTTGTTATTATAAGCATATATTGTTTTTTCTTTATTTATTCAATCACAGAGAAAAATATTTCTTTTTCAAATTTTAATCGTTTCAATCTAAACAAGGCTGTAAAGCCACAGTCATTTGTGTGTCATGTGTGATACACGTGTAGGCGATCATGTATCTTTCGATACATGACTGACGAGGCAGTTTTTTCCAGCAATAGGTTGCCATTTCTTTCTGCGGTAGACCAGTTGCCATCCAAGGCTATAGAACCCGATCTGTCCTCCTATTTGCCCATAGCTGGTAGAGAGAGAAGAAGAGGATTCATACCTTTCCCAAGGGTATTCGCAGGTAAGTGAATTTCAGTCACTTATGTGGCATGCGTGATACAGGCTCAGGTGATCATTTACCTTTTAATACATGACTGACGAGGCAGATTTTTTCCCGCATTACGTTGCCAGTTCTCTCTGCGGTAGACCAGTTGCCATCCAAGGCTATAGAACCCGGTCTGTCCTGCTATTTACCCATAACTGGGTGGGGAGAAGAAGAGGATTCATACCTATCCCAAGGGTATTATCACGTAGGTGAATGTAATGGATTTGACTGGAATTCGAACTCGGCTCTCCGATTCCTCAATCCAAGCCGCTATCCATTACTCCACCGTTCTTAAAATTTTATATTTTTAATTGGTCTGCTTTTTGATTTTCCCAACTGCACAGAGTATAGTAGGGTCAGTTGGGCACCGTCTGTGAGAAAAATAGCATCGTTAGGCAATTCACTCCGTCAGAAATCTGGAAACGACATGCTGTACTGCTTGGTATTCGTGCCGAAAGCTCCAATATCAATATTTCAGAGTGTTTGGGTGTCAATTACTGTTGTGAATTCGGAAAGAGATTGATGATGATTCCGAAGGTACAGCAGATCGGAAAACTCACTCTGATCATTCTTTATTAGTGGGTGCCTCAGACGTATCACAAGGCCTACATCAATTACCTTGAGGGTGCAGTTCTACTTTGGTCAAGAGGGTGGATGCTGGAAGACGCTATGTTTGGCAACAGAACTCTGCACCATGTCACACAAGCAGGAGAACCCAGTCACGGCTATCAGACAATTTCTGCGACCACATCACTTGTTACATCTGTCCACATGCAGTCTGCAACTCCCTTGATTATTGTGGGGCTGCAGTTGAACGACAGGCCCCCAAAATTCCTTGTAACACCAAAGATGAACTGAAGGCAAAGCTTATGGCAGCATTCACCAAGTTAAACAAGAAGAGAGACTATCCAGAAGAGTTGCAGGAGATTCCGAGGTCGTCTCGAAGTCTTAGTTGACACCAATGTTGATTTTACATTATTTATATTATTCGGACTATTGTCCTCATCTTTGTCGCCATATTTATCACAACGTTTCGGCCGTTGTACGCTCCGGCCTTCTTCAGGTGTTTGGAATGTCGAACTGAACCCTTTATTTTGCTCACTGTGGTCGACTGTTCTAGTTCTACGTGCCATGTTTAATGGATAGCTATCAGTTATCTCCTGTTAATTTTCCCTCTGAAAGTTATCCACTGCCTTAACCGGGTATTGAACTCAGACTCTTTGGGAATAATGTAAATAATGTACATAATACCTCATCTCGGAAATATAGACAGACTCTGAATGTTGATTTTATTGAATGAATTTACACTTTAGTATTTCAAAATATTTTTGTGTAATTTTGGTAAAGATATCTGTTAAAATGAGATGTCAATGTTATTTTCATTTTTATGCGTAATTTAGACGACAATTCATCCATCGTAACCTATAACTTATACAATATGTATTAAGTGTATAACTTTACTATTTATAAATCGCTACACGATTGCTGTCGTGTTTCGACACATACCAATGCGTCTCCTCAGAAGATTGCAAATTACTGGCGGGTCAACGATTAATTTGGTTTCAAAAGCAAAATACATTCTCTTTTTTCGATAAAAAATTGTTCTAAGGCTGGGGGGCTTTACTCCAACCAATCAAATATGAATATCAAATTAATCGTTCACTGGGCAGTAATTTACAATCGTCTGAGGAGACGCATTGGCATGTGTCGAAATACGACTGCTATTGTGTAGCGACTTTTACATGTTGTTTTAATTTGCTAAAATAAATAAGATTACTCTACTCTGTATTGAGCCCTTTTAAATTAAATGTACGGACGTTGGAATTGTACTCTATCGTTCTCATCGTACCTGGATATATATATATATATATATATATATATATATATATATATATATATATATATATATATATATTATATTTAACGTTGTTATTTTATAGATACAAGTATTTAAGCAAATGCTCTGTTTATGATAAACAGTATTAAATAACATTTACCGGCCTGAATGTCCGAGAAATTTTCATAGAAAATATTCGTTCTTTGACAGGATTCGAACGCTTCTTTGTAGCCTAGAGGTAAGGCACGTCAGCGTATATGACGGTTCCGTATAGGATGCAGGTTCGTAATCCTGTCAAAGAACGAATATTTTCTATGAAAATTTCTCGGACATTCAGGCCGGTAAATGTTATTTAATACTGTTTATCATAAACAGAGCATTTGCTTAAATACTTGTATCTATAAAATAACAACGTTAAACATAAAAAAATGTCTTTAATAAATAAATTGTCGGACCTTGTCCATTTCTTTTTATATATATATATATATATATATATTCTCCTTCTGTTTGCACAAAGAGAATTGGTGTAATTCATGCAGATTCATGTGCTGATTCATCTGCGATTGTACAACACTGATTATGGAATGAACAGTGCTCTTAACAATTTTCTACTGACTCATTCTCTATTTTGCATATGGCGCGGTCCAAACACCATTTGCAAGTGTTGGAAGTTGTCTGTATTAAATTACAGCAGCCATCTTTGTGTAAGCAGAAGAACGTCCTTCGTTCACTCCAGTTATTTAGAGGATCGTGAGTATATTTTCTCATTTTACACTCACGTTGGAGTATTTAGATCTTTTCCTGAATTTACGTATATTTTAATTGTGAATTTATTTTTTAGACGTACTCCAAATCTTTCTGCGGCATCATATATATATATATATATATATATATATATATATATATATATATATATATATATATATATATATATATATATAAAAAAAAGGCTTAGACACTAATATTCCATGGTCATAATTTATTCCATTGGAATCGTAAATACGATCCAATTCATCAGACCTACAAATTCAAAAAAAAAACAGAAAAAAAAAACAACTCCGGAAATAAAAATAGAATTTAGAGAGAGTGTAAGTATGAGAGTGGGGACGAATGTTAGAGCTAAAGAGAGGGTAACAGACGAGAGAAGATGGGAGATTAAAACTTAACAGAGAGGGGTTTTATAGAGGTGAGTATGTGTTTATTTACCACTAATATTATATATATATATATATATATATATATATATTACCTTTGGGCTAACACTTCATGAGAGACCAATGTTGGCAAAATCATATGTATATATATATATATATATATATATATATATATATATATATATATATATATATATATAATTTGATGCTACACAATGCAAAATTGATTTGAAAAGACACGATTTAGAGCTGATTAATATTTTATATATATATATATATATGTATGTGTGTGTGTGTATTGACCAGTAATATTATCAATATCTATCTATCTATCTATCTATCTATCTATATATATATATATATATATATATATATAGCAGTGATATCAAGTGGTAAGGAAGTCAGTTATGTAATATATGCTTAGGCGATCATGTATCGAAAGATACATGATGGACAAAGCAGATTTTTCCCACAGCAAGTTGCCATTTTTTTCTGCGATAGACCAGTTGCCATCCATCGATAGATACCGGTATTTCCTGCTATTTAACCATAGCTGGTGGGGGGGGGGAGAGACGAAGAGGATATTAGCATGTAAGTGAATGTAATGGATTCGACTAGAATTCGAACTCACCTCCTTCGATTCCCCAAACCCCAACTCGTCTCCTCCATTACTCCAACGTACCTCCAAAGAGGAAAAGCGAATTTATAAATATTTAACTTTTAAATTTTATTTAAATTTAATTTATTTAAATTTTATTTAAATTTATTTAAATTTTATTTAAATTTTAATGTTATGCTGAAATTCGACCTGCAGTGATTCTGATGTTGATATGTTTGCTTATAAGATTCGTCCTCATGACTTATATCAACCTTTTTAAACTCTTAAAATCGGCATTGCATTATTTTTAACAGTCGGCTGATCTAAGGACACTAAACCTGAATGCGCCACAACTTTAGATTTGACATATACATCGGTATATATGCCTTTTCCTAAATTAAATAAAATGATAAAAGCTTGTAAATGCATAAGAAAATCAATTAAGGTCGCTGCCTGATTTTGTGCCAAAACTTTTATTTTAAACAAAATATATTTTTCATCAGAATCCCGTTTGCTATCCCTCCAGCTGCGGATAAATAGCAGGGCAGACCGGGTTCTATAGCCTTGGATGACAACTGGTCTAGCGTAGAAAGAAATGGCAACCTACTGCGGAAAAAATTTGCCTCATCAGTCATGTAACGAAAGATACATGATCGACTAAGCGTGTATCACTCATGGCACATAACTGACTGAAATTCACTTACGTGCTAATACCCTTGGAAAAGGTATGAATCTTCTTCTCCCCCCAGCTATGGGTAAATAGTAGGACATACCAGGTTCTATAGCCTTGGATGGCAACTGGCCTAACGCAGAAAGAAATGGCAAAATACTGCGGGGAAAAAATCTGCCTCGTCAGTCATGTATCAAAAGATTCACGATTGCCTAAGCGTGTATCATGTATGGCATATAACTGACTGAAATTCACTTAGGTGCTAATACCCTTGGAAAAGGTATGAATATTCTTCTCCCCCCAGCTATGGGTAAATAGCAGGACAAACCGGGTTCTATATCGTTCGATGGCAACTGATCTACCGCAGAAAGAAATAGCAAACTACTGCGGGGAAAAAATCTGCCTCGTCAGTCATGTATCGAAAGATTCACGATTGCCTAAGCGTGTATCACGACTGGCACATAACTGACTGTCGTTCTCAAACTGTCCCTAAAACGCCATTGCCTTTCTCGCTTCTAACTTCTCTTTTCAATGTTCTTTTCTCTCGATGTTCGCTTTCAAAACGTTATTGGATTTCGCCACCTACTTTAGGAGTGTCTAATCATTATTTACCAGTTACAACTCCAATGAAGAACGTCCCTCCGTTCGCTAGTTCACACGACCGTTACGCCCTGTCAGTACCTCATAAATAATGGACTATTCCGTTTTGATCGCGTGGATAGACAGAAAAAGACACAACTTGGTTTCAGTGAGAAAACGAATGAAAGAAAGAAAGAAAGAAAGAAAGAAAGAAAGAAAGAAAGAAAGAAAGAAAGAAGTGTAGATAGAAGTGCTGTTTCAGTAAAGTAGGAAAAAAGTTGTCAATTTCGCATATTTTTTTTCAGTGGAGGAAACGGAGAAGCAACATAAAAATGAAAACAAAACAAAACCGGTGACTACTAACTGCCATGAGTTATCTCCCCTAAGCACGTAAAGAAGAATGAGAACCATCTACCCTGTGAATTGAATAAAGGGATTCCGTTCGAAGTTACAAAAAAAGGTATTGAGTACGAAGATAAATATCTGAAGAAAACCTATCGGTACAATGGCCAAAACGTTGGGTGTACAACAAAGGTGAACAGGCCGATCCAAAGAGCAAAGAATATATTGTGTGAGAATAATGGAGGATGCAAACTCACTGGTTAGAGACGTTAGGTAACTAGGCAGAATTGGTTATTCTTACCGATTTGAAGGTTTGTTTGGAAACTTTCAAAGATTAATTTCATCGGCCATTAAGGCCAGGGAATGCTGTGGTCTAAATATTATGAATAATAATAATAATAATAATAATAATAATAATAATAATAATAAACCTTTTCCCTCCGTTCGTTAGTTTGCACGACCGTTACGCCCTGCCAATACCTCCTAAATAATGGACTAATCAGTTTTGATCGCGTGAAAAGAGGGAAAAAGAAACTTCTTGATCTCAAGTGTTTAACGTCTCCTGTTAATACCTCATAAATAATGGACTAATCGCTTTTGATAGCGTAGAAAGGAGGAAAAGACACTACTTGGTTTTAATGAAGATGAAAAAGAAAAAGAAAAGAAGGAACCTGAATTCCTCAGAAATAATGGACTATTCCGTTTTGGATCACTTGTAGAAACATGGGTTTCAAGAAAATGAAAGAAAGTTTTTAACGCCTCAAATTCAAAATAATTTCGCTTTTGATCGCGTAGAAAGGAGGAACAGACACGACTTGATTTTAATGAGATAGAAAGAAAGAAAGAACGATAGAAGAGTTTAACAGCTGTGAAATGGAAATAATTATCAATTTCAAAATATTGTGCGACTTCTTAAAATAACGACCAGCTTTTATATTTATGATTGTCCCTGCAATATTTTAGTAAAGTTGTTCAGTTCAAATATTTAAGCTTCTTTCTATATTTTTCATTTCTCTCGATGTTAAAACGTTACTTGATTTCGCCTCGTATTTTACGAGTGTTTCATTGCTGTTTATCAGTTACAAGTCCAATGACCTACATTCACTCATTTACATACCTGGTTCATACCGATAACTTTTCCTGTGTTGTGCATAATCTTATCACGTATGGCCTATCATATTTTTTTTCATTACGAGACATGCAACGTTTTTACAAAAACTTAATTTTTTTCTTAGTGTGTTTTTTTTCGTTTTTTTTTTTTTTTTTTTTTTTACTCCATATCAACCTCAATGGGTAATATAATGCCGACAAGATTTTTATCTCTGGCAATATTTTTTCTCCAAAAGTGTATCGCTGGTACTTTTTTTGAAAAATGTGTAGCTGGTAATTTTTTTTTTTTTTTTAAATATATTGCTGTTAATTTTTTTTTTTTCTTAAAAATGTATTGCTGGTAATAAATTATTTCTGGTAATATTTTTTTTTTATTCAAAAATTTATTGCTTGTAATAATTTTTTACAAAGTATTTCTGGTATTAAAACCTATTTTTACACATTCACGGTGTTTTGATCCCAGTTTAGGGGTTAACTATTTGCCTATAGCTGGGACCCTAACAGGTGCTACCACCCCGGCCTATGTTGGACCTGGGAACACCAGCAATTAAGAAGTGCTTCCACGCTCCCCAAAGCCTCCTGATCAGAGGCCTGACTTGCTGGACCTAGTTTATCGTCTTACCCAGAACGTGGATGTAGTTTACTGTCATATTCAGGACGGAATGAGCTTTTTTTCCCCCTGGTGTCGCGACTACATGAATTTAAGCGTGCTACTAGATTGGCATTTAGGTCCCACCCTTTTACTGCTGAAATAGCTAAATGTAATCACCACTTCTACTCCAACAGTTTCTTTTTTTTGCACTTCCTGCCTGTAGAACTCCCTTCCGCTTATTTCTTTCCTTGATAAATACAATCTTCAAAAATGTAAATGCAACGTTAATCGTCATCGTGTGTTGCTTTTGATCCCCACTCTTCTTTTATCCTTTTCTCAAATCCCCCTCCGTCTACCCAGTTTTTTCTCTCATTTTAACTGTCTGTAAAACCCTGCGTGCTAGTGACACTCTGGCCTTGCTTTATAAAAAAAATAGCAGTAGAGTCCGGCGTTGCCCGGGGATGTAACAGTAAGAGATAGATCAAGTATCGGCCATCATAAAGACTGAAAAATAAAATTGACAAAGATTATTGTTTAAGGTTGACGGACACGCATGTCTTAATTAGTTGTTTTTTTTTATTTTTTTTACGAATTGGTCAAATCCAAATTCAAACAAAAACATTGTTTACAATCGTTATGAGTCTATCGATTGGTGAATAGAATTTTATTATAAACAATTGTCTTGTAAATGGAATTTTTAAAGCATTCTGAATGTAAAAATAATGAAAAAAAGTGTGCAAGACAATAAGAAACACTACCTGCCAAAAAAAATGAAGTTTTGATGAAATCGGTTGAAAATGTAGGAAATCCGATCCCATATATAAACGAACACACACACACACACACACACACACAACACACACACACACACACAAACAACCTTGGTTTTATAATAAGTATAACTCGATATGAGTTGTCCCCCTTTCATTCTCGCGAGTGATGCCTCTTAATCATGTTTTCAAATTGATTTCCTGCAAAAACAATTGTGTTTTTCCAATTTTTGGTGCTGTCAGAACCACCACAAGGTAATTTTACGTAGCCCCGTGAAGTTTTGTTGAAATCGGTTGAAAAATGTAGGAAATCCGATCCAATATATAAACGTACACACACACACACACACACACACAATCTGCGTTTTATAATAAGATTAAAAAAAAATTGAAGACAGACATATTGTCGAAATATTGTTTAACATTGTCAAACACTGCTTTATTTTTTCTTTTCTTTTTTTCTTTCTTTTTTCGTGCTCTTATCTTAACTGTTGAAAACTATTGAAAGTCAGTCATTTTGTTTATTATTATTATTATTATTAATATTATTATTATTAATACTCTATTAATATTATTATTAACATTATTATTAATATTCTATTAATATTATTATTAATATTATATTAATATTATTATTAACTAGCTGTATGGCCCGGCATTGCCCGTGCTTGATTCAAAAATCGTACGACTCATACAGCAATCGCTATCACTTGACTTAAAATATTTTTCGCCATTCCTTGCCTTTAAAGGAGTGCCCTTTGCCGTGCTGATGTTGCTACATGCCTTATTTCTTGCCTATCTCACACTGCAAATTTTTTCTAAGCTCTATACTAAACATTAAATCTGTTACAAAAAAAGAACTAAACAAAATGAACACAAAACGATCAGCTTTAAAAAAGGACTCGTAACTGGAAAAACCGAATGAAAAAAGAATATTAACAACAAATACTTTTTCACACCCAAACCAGTTTTGCAGAATCAGAATCAACGTTGAGTTTAAGCAAACGAATGAGCCAATTGGAATAAAGTGCCATGCAGATTTAAATTTTTCCCACTTGTGACGAATGAAGCTATCGATTTTTTTTTACGTGCTAGCATGCTAGTTAACATTCGTGTCAGTCAGCTGTTGGCTCTCACGCTGGCCAATAGAATCTTCTTGCCTATTCGTGGCAGCCAGCTATAGGCTCTCACTCTGGCCAGTACAAAATGGCCGCAAACTACATGAAAACTGCCGTAGAAGAATGAAAAAAATCGATTATTTCCACTATCGATGGGAGTTGGGAAATGCAAAGTCGGTCTTGGCCTTCCCGCTAACTTGGGTGCATGTAAATTTTGGTGCAAATCCGTCGAAAATTGCGGCCGTGCATTCGTTACACACACACACATCCTGACTTTTATAGATAGAGATATTTTATTAATATTATTATTATTAATATTGTTATTGTTATCAATATTATTATTAATTTTATTATTATTATTAATATTATTATTAATATTGTTATTATTAATATTATTATTATTATTATTAATATGATTATTAATATCAATATTATTATTAATAGTATTATTAATATTATTATTAATGTTATTATTATTAATATTATTAATAATTTTATTTTATTTATTATTATTATTTCCTTTGATTTCTGGTGTATACTCATTTCTTTCCGTGTCCCGCCCAGAGACCTAAGGTTAGAAATGGCATCATGACATTTTCCACTGGAAAAAAAAATTACATAGATAAAGCCCTTTTTAAGGTGTGGGCTGTACTTGTGAGAACAATTTTTTGTATTTCTTTGAGGCATGGACTTCCAGGAATTCCTTCAATTAGCCTACTGGAATCTTTTCCAACCAATCTGAGGGATCCAACTACAACAGGGATTGTTGATGTTCCCATGTGCCACATGTTTGAAATGTCGATTTCAAGGTCCTTTTATTTTGACAGCTTTTTGAATATCTTCAAAGATACATTACAGTCAGCAGGGACTGCAATATTAATAAGGAGACACTTTTTTTTTTGTGGTCTTTAATAACAATATCTGGGCGGTTGGCTTTGATTGTTCTGTGCATTATTATTATTATTATTATTATTATTGTAGATATTTAGTCGTAATGACCGTGGATCATGTGATGGGTCATCAGTACCAATTCCCGGCACTGAAATTCTGCCTACCTATAATATTGTACATTATTTACATTAGTCGGACTATTTTTCTCATCTTTGTCGCCATATTTGTCACAACGTTTCGGCCGTTGTACGCTCCGGACTTCTTCAGGTGGTTGGAATTTCGAACCGAACCCTTTATTTCGATCACTGGGGTAGACTGTTCTAGTTCCACGTGCCATGTTTTGATGGATGTCAGTTATCAGTTATCTCCTGCTAATTTTCCCTCTGAAAGTTCTCCACTGCCTTAACCAGGTATTGAACTCACCTTCTTTGGGTCTGTCACTGGATCTAACCAACGCCTTTATCCACTGTGCCATGTGTCCTTGAGGTGGAGAACTTTCAGAGGGAAAATTAGCGGGAGATAACTGATATCCATCAAACATGGCACGTGGAACTAGAACAGTCTACCCCAGTGATCGAAATAAAGGGTTCAGTTCGAAATTCCAACCACATTAACGTAAACATCTCTTTAGTCCAATGAAATCCTCAAGGACAAAACGCGAAATATTTTCTACTCTGTTGTTAAATATTCTAACGGTTTATCAATATTTAATGTACAATGTCATCGGTAGAACACCCCGAGTATTTTTCTCTGAATTTCCAGGAGTTATTACACTATTTGTATTCGGGCTCTTGTCGTCATCTTTTTTTTTTTTCGTATTACAACGTTTCGACCGTTGTACCTTCCGGCCTTCCTCAGGTGTATATCAATCTGTGTAACCTAGAGAGAATTCTGAAGTGAACCCTTTATTAAGTCTACAGGGGTAGTCTGTTCTCGTTTGCCTGCCCATATCTAGGGATATCTCGTCTAGTTCTTAGTTATCGAGTATGTTTTTTTCCTGTAGGTTATGGAGATCGATATACGCCTGAGGAAGGCCGGACAGCACAACGGTCGAAACATTGCGATAAAATCAACAAAGATGAAGACAATAGTCCGAATATAAATAGCGTAAATAACTCCGATTATTATTTGATATTTAAAAGAATGGTAATCTTTAATATTCTTCCGACTTCTTCTTTCATTCCTGCGTATAAACGTTACACCTTTATTGTATTGACTGACGTTTAAATTCTTACCTGTTGGACAAGATTCTTCATTAATTATGGTTATGAAAAAGATATGATAATTCTGCTCTCTTTTCTTCTGTTTTAGACAAATACGACGTGCTTATCCGAGGTTGTGGCGATGACGTTTATCCTTTCAAAATCAACGGATCAGTTGTGAGAGTTTCTGGCAACAAAACAAACGTTACTCTCTGCAGTTCGCTAAATGTAAACACTTGTGCTAATTTCTGTAAGTCTGATTTCTGCAACGCTCCCTCTGCAGGTTTTAGCCATATTGCCTACACGACGTTGTTGCTATGGATGACGGCAGCCATGACACTTTGTTAAATCATTGGCTGGAAAACAAAATGTTTTCAATGAAGAACGGATCATCAACTGAAGACGTTTTTTTTTTATTTTACATGTGTCTATGGGCTTTCTTTCTTTACATATGTCTACGGGCTTTCTTTCTTTACATGTGTCTACGGATTTTTCAATATTTAATGTACAATGTCGTCGTTAGAACACCCCGAGTATTTTTCTCTGAATTTCGAGGAGTTATTATTTCGTAGTGAACAAAACGAGATCTAGATTTAAAAATTCAAATGCTCGTTGATTTTGTTAGAAATTAAAAAGACTCGAATTTACAAACTTTGCTTAACACACACGCAAAAGGAAACCCAAAACAAAACTCGTGAAATTTCACACGTTCATGCGAAATGTTTTTCGGCCAATAGAAAACTAGGAAACATTTAAAAACAAAATTCAAATAATCTTCAATTCTCAGAAACAAATTCTTTTCGCGATCCGACGCGAAATTTTCTCTTCGTCCAGTGCAAAGGTCCGAATCATATCTTGGAGTGAATTCCCAAATTACTTTTTCAAGCCCCACAAACAAATAAAAGACGGACAAGTTCGCTTGTCACCAGAGAGGAGGAGACGAGCGCATTAACAAGTCCCTTGGCAACGTCTTTACCCTTCTCCCGCAACTCTTTTATACTTGATAAACGAACGGAACATTTTAAGACTGAGCGCTTACTTCAAAGTCATTCCTACTCTACGATAACGCTCATGCATATATACATACATCCACACATACGTTCCTGCCTACGTACACATGAACTCATTCTTGCAAGGACTACTACGAACATTTTGACGACCTTGTATCAGCCAAAATACATTAATTTTATTTGTAAAGACCTAAATTGATTTATATGTATATAAATTTGTTGTTTCACTTTACATTTTGATTTTCTTGTTTTATACCCCTCTTATGGGGTCTCTAACTAACAAGGCCAAATCAAACTAATCTGATTCAACACTAATACACTTCACTATAACTGTGTTATGGTCCGGTTCCTTGTACCACGGTGATAGTTCAAGGTAGAACCAATAAAGAAGAACTCGAACATGGATATGGAATAACACAGATATATTACAAACAGGAATATATACAGAGAAGTAGAAGTGTTAGTACGAACAATCAGGTTTAGTAGTAATTGTTTGAACACGACTCTGTTTCGGACTGCCTCTGACTCGACTGACTGACTCGCTCGCTCTGACTGACTGACAGACTCCTGACGGACTTCACTCCAGGCTTCAGACTGAACAGTATTTAGTCACCCCATCACGAGGGCATTATGTGGCACAAGGCCGGTTTAAGGTGGGATCTCCGATCCCGTAGGCTCGGCCAAAAATATGCCCTTTGAACCCGTATAAACGGGTTCAGGGTCGGTTTACCTCTCCGAAAGAGACTTCACCCTTTGTTGGGGTTCCTCCCCGCCCGAAGTTCAACCGATCAGCCGGTCGCTTGACTTCAGACTGAACGGTATTTAGTCACCCCCACCCACGAGGGTATCATGTGGCACTAGGCCGGTTCAACGTGGGATCTCCGACTGAACATTCTGCTTCCTCTTGAGGCGCAGTATTTATTACGTATGGAATAGTCCATTATGTTATTATGGGTAAGGTCCCGTAACAAACTGATAACCCACTATAATTTACAATATTTATATTCGGACTATTGTCATCTTTTTTGTTCGTATCACAACGTTTCGACCGTTGTGCTCTCCAGCCTTCCTTTCGGTCTACGGGCTTTCTTTCCAGTTTTCTTTATTTCTATATACGAAGTCTATCTAAAAGTAACGGGACTGGGTGTTTGTGTGAGATCTTTGGGCGAAAGATTGAGAAGTGGATGGAGTTATCATTTAAGATAATATCTTGTGAGTATAATGACAGATAGGACGCTTGACGTCTAGTTATACCCGTGCCTCAGTGGCCGGAGAGGCAGTTACTAAAGTGATATTAAAATATAATGGAATTGCACGTCGAATCAAGAACGTTGAACGTGATCTTCCGTTGAGATTAACCGGCGGAGCATTTGTTGTCTACTAGCAGCTAAGTTCAGATGCTGAAATAGCTTGTAGTAGAATTTTATGAAGGGATAAAATTCAATCCTCCTTCACGCCGTCTAACGACTCGTAGAGCTAGATATTTATTATACTATATACAAATGCGTCACAAGGGAAAATGAGGATGCGGTGAAGCGGGTGTTCACCTGTTCTATCGATAACTTAACTAGCCTCAATCACTGACCCAATCGTTCCTTTCACATCTCATCTACACAACACTGCCTTACACAGACACCATAATGCCAATTTTTTTCTAGGAATTCCTACCTAATCCTGCATGTATAGTATTTATAGAGGGCTGCGTTGATAAAAATATTTGTGGAGAGCTGGGTTGATAAAAATCTAAACAAAATAATTCCTCAATGTTCACGATATAAAAAGATAACTACACAACTAAACTAATGTTTGTAAAGGGCACACCCCACGGTCTAATCATGGCAGAGATAATACTATGGGATTAATAAAATAAAAATGATTTTCTAATCGTCGCTTAGATGTGGCATAAGGCCGAATATATGGAACACCCAGTAAGGATCATACTCATTACTCAATCGTAATTGTTCTAGCGAGACAAGCTTACTAACCCTTACACCTCGTCGAGCCGGCCATGATTCGTAGGGTCAATTTAACGGCCACACGCGTCACCTGCTTGTATCTCTAAGTCGAGAAGTCAGTGATTGGTTGAGGTGTGAGAAAATATTTGCATGCCGTTCTCATATATAAACGGGAGTCACGCGCGCGTTTTCGTTCCTTTTCGACATGGGATGCACGTCACTAAGTCACCATTTTCTTCGTTAAAACATTGCATTTAAATTTTTGAAGATTAAAGTTGAATGGAAAGTTTAGCCCGCCAGCCGAAAAGGTTTACCGGGGCATGGCAAACTTAGAACCATCACGTGAGAGATTTAGGAATGATATGTCCCGGAAAGTGACGAGTAAAGTAGCAAAGTAGTTTTGGACTACTGTAACCGGGTAGGACAATCTAGCAGGTAACCGTAATGGACTGGTCCTCGTCGTAGTGGTAGGCAATAGGCGTAGGCAATAGGCGTAGGCAATAGAAGACTATAGGCGTATTCAATAGGTGTAGCCAATAGGCATTGTCCGGTACCTCCACATCAGTCTGTATTTATAACTGACACCAGCCAATCATATTACTGTGAGGGGGAACCCAGGTGTATGCATATTCTTTACATCAAGGAAATAGTTGTGGACCAGCATACCAAACAAGAGATCTCGTGTGCTATTTCTTTCTCTTTTTTTCCCAACGCAGGAGACACACGAGACGCTGTCGCTTGGTTTGACGAAGTAAGTCGCCATTTTCTTCGCTACATTAACTGTAATCTTAGCTTTCTGCAACCATTGCAGCTCAAAACGCCCTGAGCATCCGACAGTTCCTGATCTAGAAGAACATCACCGTACAGAAAGAACGTGCCTATTCACCTGGTCTTGCTTCGTGTGATTTTTTTTTCTTTTCCTTAAGCTTAAGAGGATCATCAAGGGGACCCATTTTGAAGATGTGGAGGCCATCTAGAGTGCGCTGTAAAGACAGAGCTGAAAGGCATCCAAGAAGAATTCTTCCATCAGTGCATAGAAAATTGGCAGATAAACATGAAAAAGTACATTAGAAGGGGAGGGGGGCTACTTTGAAGGGGAAGCTATGTAGTTTGTTGTTTCGAATTAGGTTGTTTGTGGCACCAGTCCCGTTAATTTTTCAGACAGACCTCGTATAATGATGAAATATTACAGATTATGGAAATAATCTATATGAAAAGAATGGCGTCAAGATGGCGCACATGTACTCAAGTGCTTATAATCTTAACAGCAACTCAACCACGTGACATTACGTCACGTTATATTAATGGACGACTTTGATATGGAATCTTAATGTAAATATTTCTAAGCCTTCTCCTTGATGATGGCCTATTGAAGGGTCAGAAATTTAGGACAGCTCTTTCACAGAATTACAATTATTTAATTAGGTACCTCAAAAAAAAAAAAAAATACAAAAACAACGATATCTAACGTTAAAAATGAATTTTTAAAAAATGAAGAATCTTTCTTGAAGCTTTTATTTTAGTTTTAATTTCAAGCTAATAAATTACATTTAATATTTCCAATAAGCAAAATATTTTGCTGTATTTCAAAATCTAATTTAAAACTAATTTAAATTGACTGGAAGAATTTATATTTTGTTTCTTTTGCTAAAATAGTTGATCAACATCTTTTTTTTTTTCGTTTTCCTCTCAGTGTAAATCTCTTTATTAAAAAGTCTTCCAAAACTAAAATATACCTTTCTGAAACCTTATTTGAAGAATATTAGCCGATTTAAAGTATAATTAATCTTATTTCAAATAAATATTATTTACTTTAAGTTTAAAATATCGCAAAAATGAGTTTTTTTAACCCGACAGTAGCTGTTTATTTAATGCCTTTGTGAGTTTAACAACTCGATGAAATATTAATATTTATCTAATTGTTATGCTATGGGAGTTTTAGGTGTTAAAATAGTAATTAAATTAACGTGGGCACCTTTTATATATAATTTTTATGTACTCAGTAATTTTTAAAAATTAAGAAAATATTCTCCGTTATCTAACATTTTATTGAATTTTAAATATTTTTGGCTGTAAATTTACTATAGTTATCGCTCTTATTTTCTAATAATGTCGTGTATGGTCGTCCGTATAATAGAAAATCGGAACGTTTATACATATATTAAAAAAATTAGAATTCTCTTTGAAATATTAGTTCGCGATGATTTATACTAAGCTTTTCAATTTAGGATTCGTAAATATAATTTTTACTTACTAATAATATCACTAACCCGTACAAATTAATAACAGAAATTTAAAAGATTTTAAAATTTCTAAATTTTTCTAATTAAATTTTTCAAAAAAGAAAGAATACAATTCTTGTAAAAATACATTATTCATAAAAAAACAACTTTTTTTTTTAAGGCTATAGTGTCCATAATATATCCTATTCATAAAATCAATTAAAACCTTTTCTAATTGAATGTCGTCTTCGTTTGATGGCATTTTTTTATTTTACGATTGTGTTGACTTTAAGTAAATGAATTACTGTTTGGAAAAAAATGATTTACATTCTCCAAGGACTTCTGCTTTTAACTAATATAACTATGAATCTGGAGAAAATTTAATTTCTCGAAATTTCATGAAGTAAAAGATGTAAAAAAATATTTCTACCAAGAGTTTCTAAAAAAAAATTCTAAATTTCATTCATTTCTGAATGAATTCTTAAAAGATTCATTAAAACCCAACAATTATTTGATTTTTGCAGTAATTTTCAAATCACTGTGTGTGTGTGTGTGTGTGTGTGTTTTTACCGGAAAAAAAGGCGCTAAATTTTGTAATACTAATCTTTTCTGCCCTGCAACATCAAGAAGAACAAGATGTTTTTACCAAAATTTTGAACGCGCTAGAAAGGAATAAAAAAATAATAAAATAATAAAAAAAAAAATATTGGCTTTTCCTCTTAATAATAACATAACCATTTTGACGATAAAACTTTGTTTTTATCAAGTTTTGGGAACTTTTTAATCATGCTATGTTTTTTTACAGCGAATTATTTGCGTTATCTATTCTTAATTCTTGGATTTTAATCCATTGTAAAGCATTTGGTTCGAGAAGAATTAATCGCCATTCTTTGTCTGTTACATTCAATAATACCCGTATGGAGGAGAATTTATTGTCTGCATATACGTTATGCACATTAAGAGTAATCAGAATTTGCAGCCCGTAGTGTTTACATGAAGAGGAGAAATACATTGAAAATACTTTCAAGCACCTCAAGTACCCTATTTCATATTCAATGCGAAACAAATAAAATATTTAAAAAAAAAAAAATAACAAAAACATTTGTTGTTTTACCTACTAACTCTATCACAAGTACAATTGAAAAGAATTTATCTAAATACAACATAAAATTTGACACAATTGTTTATAGCAAAATACTTAATTAATATAAAACAAAAGAAGATAAGACGTGAAAAAGGAATTTACTCAATCACAATAATTCCCCACAAGGAATACACCAGAGAAACCTCAAGGAATTAAAATAACAGATTATAGGAACACAAAAGGGATCTTTTACAAAACAACACATTCAATGCATTAGTTGCTCACTGTAATGAGTTTGACCAAAATTTCAATTCCAAAAATACTACTTTAATTAAAAAAGAAAGCAATTTAATAAGATGAAAATATATAGTAAGTGCTTTAATCGCTAGATCATCCATAATAAATTTTCATCCAGAATCTTGGAACATTTCACTTTTTTTGTAGATCTCCTATTATCACAATGTGGCAGACTTTATAACAAAAGGATAAAAAATATAAACAAAAGAAACTAAACTAAATTGGCTAGATTATATACTGAAAAAGAATATTAAACATATATTAAAAGCAAAAAAAAAGTAATTAATACAAAATAAACTATTAATAAGTTAAAATTATTTCACCTGTAATAATTACCACAAGGATTACATAGGAGAAACCTTAAGAAATTTAAATAAAAGATTACATGAACACAAAAAGGGATCTTTTACAAAACAACACATTAAATATATTAGTTGCTCACTGTAATGAGTGTGACCAAAATTTCAATTCAAACAATTCTACTCCAATGAAAAGAGAAAACAATCCAGTCAGTTATCTGCCATGCGTGATACACGCTTTCGATACATGACTGACGAGGCAGATTTTTTTTCATGCAGTAGGTTGCCATTTGTTTCTGCTGTAGACCAGTTGTCATCAAAGGCTATTGAACCCCGTTTGTCCTCTTATTTACCCATAGCTGGGGGGAGAAGAAGAGAATTCATACTTTCGCCAAGAGTATTAGCACGTAAGTGAATGTAATGTATTCGTCTGGAATACATTACATACACTTACGTGCTAATACCCCTAGGGAAAGTATGAATCCTCTTCTTCTCCCGACAGCTATGGTTAAATAGCAGGACAGACAGGGTTCTATCAATTCACCAATACGAAAATGCTTAAAAAGTGCTTTAATCGCTTCTATAAGAAAATTTAAGCTGCTTGAGCGTGCATCGTCGGCCATTCAAATAGGCTTTTGCTTTGGTATATTTTGATTTGTGGTAAAACGGCTGCGTTTGGAAATTGGGCGGATTGTGTATCGCTTTACATTTCCTTTTATTTTTGTCTGCCAACTGGACGCTAGTTGGGCTTTCCTATCCAATCTTGCTTCCGACACTTTTGTCCTTTATTATTTCCGACTACCACAGACACTTATCTTCCGGCATTCCTAGCCTTTATTATTTCCGGCTACCACAGATTCTTTTCTTTTTTTGTTTGCATTCTTTTCGTGTTAATGCTCTTTTTTCTTTGAATATCTACTGCTTCTTACTGCTGCTTCGTATGTTTTTTTTTTCATTGAATATGTTTTAAGTGACTAGAATTTGTTGAAAGTCTTTTTTTTATAGATTTGGGGGTATTTGTTTGAATACGGTATTTGTGGGTATTTGGAATTGTTGTTAATATATACTGGCTTGTAATTTGTGTTTTACGCATGGTTTCTATGTTCTGTTGTTTATGTTGAAAGTTACATCTAGGAAATCTATTATATTTGGTTGCATTTTATATCAATTGTGAATCCTAGGATTTTGAAAGTTCTCTTTATATCTATCTCTCTATCTCGTATTTCTTTGTTTATTTTGTCAGGAGTTCTGTTATTGCTATTTCTTACAATTAATATTCCATCGTCCCTTATCTTTTTTAATTATATTTTTTAATTTGTTGATTAAGTATATGCATTAGATACCATCATAGCTACCCATTGTTATGTCAAAATTATTATTATTTTACTCTTTTTGGTTCATTTTTTTTATTGCAGTGTAATATAGATAATCTGCTAGGCTTTACTGTACTTATATCTTCATTGGGATAGTCATATACTGTTTTGCTAAGTTTACTGCATCATTCTCATTGTGAATTTCGTGAACGATCCATTTTTACAGTTTATGTTATTAAAACATTTAATTGTCACTTTTGTGTCTTTCCATTGATTTACGTTTGATATGATCCTTAGATTAGAGCATATTTTTTCTAATAAATGTTTGTTTATTTTTCCAATGTTGCTTTTTATGAGATTTAATAACCTGCTTGTGACTTTGGTTAAGTTGTCATTATGATCTTTTAATTCAATAAAGGGTCCTACATTTGCTAGTTGTTTAATTCTGTTGACTAATTTTAGTTTAGTGGCTATGTTTTTTAGCTTCTTTGTTTATATTATTTTTCTATTATTTATTTTTGGTTTTATAAAAGTTAACTTCTTTCTCAACTAATTTATTGTAATTTTTGGTTTCCATTTTATAAATTTTCTTTGTTTTGTCTGCTTTTATAAATAGTTTTTTATTATTATTATTAGTTGTTTATCATTTTTAGATTTTTTTCAAATTTCTTTTTAAATTATTATTGATTTTCCTTACTTTAAAATTATTGATTATGTTTATTAAGTCGTTTTCAAATGCAATAAGGTCTTTTTGTTGGGGTGGGGCATCCCATTGAGATAAATCCAAAGTTGTTTATATTATTATTTTTGATGTCATTGCAAAAATACTTTTGCATCTTAGGCATTTTATAAAGTGTTCAATTTTTTTTCTGTGACTGATTTTGTAGTCATGTAGGTTTGATGTGGGTATACTTTTAAGGAGTAGTTAAAATTTCAGATTCCACATTAATGCATTTTTTAAATTTTGTTTTAATTTTTCATTTATTTTGTTATTGTTATGAGAAAATATTAGAGCAGAAATCAATGCTGTAAAGAGAAGTGATCAAAATATATATAAATATAAAACCAATCACCCAAATTAAATGGGCTAAATTAAGTATCTTGGATTGCTTGAGGAAGTGGAAAACCCTTTTTTCTCCTTATAAATTGTAAACCTTCAACCAAAAATATCATATGAAATCCATGACACAACAGAAGAGTTTAATTATTTAACATTTGGAATTTTGTTTTTTCCTGGATTTGTCTATTTTTATTAATTGTTTTTTGGTTATGATTTTTAGATATTTTTTTTTATGTTTTTTTTAAATTATTGTAAAATTTTCTTTATTCCAAGTTATTGATTACGTTTACTAAGTCATTTTCTAATGCAATGAGGTCGTTTTGTTGGGTTGAGCATTTCGTTGATGTGAATCCAAAAAAAAGTGAATTAAATTCAGCTAAAATCAAATGGTTGGAGTGACTGGGGTAGTGTTGAAGAAATATGTTATCACTCAGGAGTACTGATCTTTAAACTAAAATTTCACAGACAGAGAGATACATAAACACACTAATGCATAGACATATGGACAAACACACACGTGAAATCGATACGTACGTTATTCTTTAATAATATCTGGCTAGTGATTTTTAAAAATTATATATTTTAGTTAAAGTAAAGGAATCCTTTTTTAATCCTAAGTTATAGCAATAGTATATTTGGTTAAAGATTGTAATAAGCCCAACAAACATTGATGACTCTCAGTGGCCACTGATATATATATATTGTTGTGGATCCCGCGTGAAAAATAGGTATCCAATAAATGACAAACGCAAGTATTTAAGCTAAGAAATTAACTGTATTTACACAAAATACTAAAGGTAATGCTGTTAGTAAAATCCAGGAACACGGTTAGTAGCAAATACAGATAGATATATATAGTCTCGAAGTAGGACTTCCTCAGAGTCTACGTGCTTGTAACTGACTTCTACAACCGACAACCGACACCCTACGACTCATGTACGACTCATCTTCTCTGCCTGACTGTGGCTATTTTATGGCAGCAGGACGAGTCCATTATATCCGAAAAGGGTGGACACCATAACATATATATATATATATATATATATATATTTATATATAATCCGGTGTTCTTGTTATTTTTTTATGTGTGTTTTTACGAAACAGTGCTCAATGTTAGGTTAAATTTATAGAGCATAAATATTATAAATTAACTGATTTTCGTTTTTTTCGCTACACAGTAATAACCATAAAATGGAAGGTAAAAACTTTAAATTTAATTATATAATTAAATTAAAAGCATTAGTTCCGTTTCATCTTCAAGCGAATATTGGGATAACTTATTTTTAAATTTACTGAGTTTTAAACACACAAATAAATTCAAATTTTCTGTTTTCATGGATACAGAGGAATCCAATCATTCAGACAGGGGTTGTAGCGTGTTCATTTATATATATATATATATATATATCACTGTATGTTACTAAATAATTATAATATCTGGTAATGCGTATGGAAGTTACATAAGGAATATAAATCCAGCAAGCTCAATATCAAAAACAGGGCCAATAATAATTATCAAAATAGTAAAAACGAACACTTAATATACCATCGTGATATTTATTTCAACTATTCAAACTGACTTTTACACACAAAAATAATTCAAAAAGGATTTTACCAGCCAGAACATAAATTATGCTAAATATGCAGATTCAAATTTAGGGAAAGAAAGGGTATGTATTCAGAAAGGGAGAAGGTAAAGGAGGGAACAGTGAAAATATTCAAACATGTGAAAAAAAGAAAGATTTATTTCACTTTTTCAAAAAGATAGCTGAGGTTGTAGACATGCTGACCTAATTTTTAGAGACACAATTCGAAAAGGAACAGACTTCTTCAGATGGTAAGGAGAAAAAGACAAGAAAGAAGAAAGAAGGAAAGAAGAAAGAACGGAAGAAGAAAGAATCAGAAGGTTAATTCGATGGACGGCTGGGGAAACTAGCAAATTTTGTATACATCGAAATTGTCTTTTTGTCTGGTTCATGTAGTCAGTTATATGCATGTACAGTTATATGCATGACATTTTTTAAATTTTTAAACAAATAAAAATGTTAATATTAATAATAATAATAATTTTGTAAGGAATTTTTGAAATACGGATTTCAGTGTCACACTTTCCGTCCTCTGTTAAAATGTTTCCCAGATATTTAAATTTCCGCACTTGTTTCATTTTGGTATATTCAATTTGAAAATCACGCTTTGGACCCAAACTTTTGCTCTTTGAGATGTTTAAATACTCAGGTTTCTTAGTTCTTTCGTCTTAGCCCCTTATCATCGCTGGTATGAGTGCATTGATTTTACTTTTGAGATAATATAGAGAAATAAAACTTATACAGGTTGTGTATCCTTTATCCAAAATTCCCAAACCCGAAAACCTCCAAAAAGGATTTTCAGGTGCTTAGATGACTTGCTACAAATCGAAAATTTTAGACAGCACTGCGAAGGTTCCTAGGTGATGTGTAGCTGCTGTAAGTGACTATCTGCCCTGGGGGGGAAGGGGGGCTGTCCAGTCCAGCTACGTAGCCTACTTGGGTGCAATTTTTTTGTCAAAGCAACACTTTCGTTCATGAATAACTTACCAAGTGTTTAGTGATCAGTTAAGATATTGTTCAAAATGTCAAATAGTCCTGCATTTATATACAGTGTAACCCGGATATAAGAGAATTGTCGGGACCGGAGAAGAAGTCTCTTATATCCGGGTTTCTCTTATATCCGGGTGACACTGTATATATATATATATATATATATATATATATATATATATATATATATAAGATATAACCCGGATATAAGAGAGTTGTCGGGACGGGAGAAGAAGTCTCTTATATCCGGGTTTCTCTTATATCCGGATTACACTGTATATATATATATATATATATATATATATATATATATATATATATAAAAGATATACAGTGTAACCGGATATAAGAGAGTTGTCGGGACGGGAGAAGAAGTCTCTTATATCTGGGTTTCTCTTATATCCGGATTACACTGTATATATATATATATATATATATATATATATATATATATATATATATATATATATATATATATATATATATATATATATATATATATATATAAAAGATATACAGATGTATCCCGGATATAAGAGAGTTGTCGGGACGGGACAGGAAAGTCTCTTATATCTGGGTTTCTCTTATATCCGGATTACACTGTATATATATATATATATATATATATATATATATAAAATATATATATATATATATATATATATATATATATATATATATATATATATATATATATTAAGATATACAGTGTAACCCGGATATAAGAGAGTTGTCGGGACCGGAGAAGAAGTCTCTTATATCCGGGTGTCTCTTATATCCGGGTCTCTTATATCCAGGTTACACTGTATATCTTTTCTAAGTAGCGAACATATTTTTGTACACGTACAGAAAGCACAAAATATTATTTTTGCATGAAATCTTAATTTCACGACTTAAAAATCCATCTGAATATTACATGACTAGCGTCATCACATGTGTCTGTATGTACACAAAATTTATAAAATTTTATATGAAACAACTTTCAGAGTAAATAAAATTACTGTCAGGGTTTATGTATAAAATGTGTTATGAAATGTAAAGGGATATCATGTTTATGTTTGGATTCCCAAGTTTCCCCATTTTATATATATATATATATATATATATATATATATATATATATATATATATAAATAGACTGCAATCCAAAATCCGGAAAAAATTGAAAATCGAATCACTTATGGCTCCATGATTTTCGAATAAACGATTCTCAACATGTATTTACAAATGACACAAAACGTTTGGTTTTAATTCCATTTTTAGCAGAAATTTTCGAATTCTCTCCGATTTCTTTTTGCTTGTCTTATACGCCAACAAGAGAACAATTATTATAATGACGTCTAATATGGAAGAGGTAAAAGAAAGAGGAAAGATGAACATTTATTATCATGTACTCTAATAAGGAAGGAGTAAAAGAAAGAGAAAAGGGAACATTTATTGTAATGTACTCTAATATGGAAGGGGTAAAAGAAAGAGAAAAGATGAACATTTATTTTAATGTACTCTAATATGGAAGGGGTAAAAGAAAGATAAGAACATTTATTTTAATGTAATCTAATGTACTCTAATATGGAAGGGGTAAAAGAAAGATAAGACGAACATTTATTTTAATGTAATATGGAAGGGGTAAAAAAAAGAAAAAGGTGAACATCAATTTTAATGTACTCTAATATGGAATGGAAAGAAAAGAAAGATAAGGAAGGGGGTAAAGAAGATAAGACGAACATTTATTTTAATGTAATCTATTTAAAGGCGAACATTTATTATAATGTACTCTAATATGGAAGGGGTAAAAGAAAGATAACTCAAACATTTATTTTAATGTACTCTAATATGGAAGGGGTAAAAGAAAGAGAAAAGGTGAACATCTATTTTAATGTACTCTAATATGGAAGGTGTAAAAGAAAGAGAAAAGTTGAACATTATAATGTACTCTAATATGGAAGGGGTAAAAGAAAGATAAGACGAACATTTATTATACTGTACTCTAATATGGAAGGGGTAAAAGAAAGATAAGGCGAACATTTATTTTAATGTACTCTAATATGGAAGGGGTAAAAGAAAGAGAAAAGGTGAACATCTATTTTAATGTACTCTAATATGGAAGGGGTAAAAGAAAGATAAGCGAACATTTATTTTAATGTACTCTAATATGGAAGGGATAAAAGAAAGATAAGGCGAACATTTATTATAATGTACTCTAATATGGAAGGGGTAAAAGAAAGATAAGTCGAACATTTATTTTAATGTACTCTAATATGGAAGGGGTAAAAGAAAGAGAAAAGGTGAACATCTATTTTAATGTACTCTAATATGGAAGGTGTAAAAGAAAGAGAAAAGTTGAACATTATAATGTACTCTAATATGGAAGGGGTAAAAGAAAGATAAGACGAACATTTATTTTAATGTAATCTAATATAGAATGGGTAAAAGAAAGATAAGGCGAACATTTATTATAATGTACTCAAATATGGAAGGGGTAAAAGAAAGATAAGGCGAACATGTACTCTAAAATGGAAGGGGTAAAAAAAAAGAAGAAAATGGGACAGCACAAAATGTTTAGATATTAACATTCTATGGTTTTATGGATTGAAATGTTATTCCAGCTGCAATCATGAAAGTCAAAGAATTAGACACGTGAGTTCCGCTGCTTGTCATGTTAAAATCGACAATGGCACCTACTGGACCGTTACACATATTTGTAACGCATAGGGAAACGCAGATCAATCCTTGGTGGAATCCGCATATAGACACGTTGGTTTCAGGGTTCAGCGTCTTCATATTTTGGAGATGAGGTAGCTTACTATCAAAAGAGAAAGATGAACCATTGCTGCAACTGCGAATAATCTTGGTTATTACTCCTGAAATTATAAAACAGGTAAATACATCATCAACATAATAACATTGTATCATTTTTATGAAGACTATAAAGATGAAACACCACCCACCTCCAGCGTTTCCGTAAAATACCTCCAGGGCTCGAGTGAATTAAGTAGATGCAAGGTGGATTCTTTCTTTCTTTTTATGTGCCGTGTCCTTTCAGGACGTAGGCGATCATGGCCCTCCAATTCCCCCCATTCCTTGTGGTTCTCAACAAGTTTTGTGTTTCTGCCAACTCCCCCAGACCACGCTCCACCATCCACCTACCGAAGCCCGCCACGTATTTCATGCTCTGCTTTTCCCTGTCTCCTATTCGTCCCGTGAGTATCAGATTCTCCGGGCCCTCCTTTCTCATCACGTGTCCCAGAAATTTCATCTGCCTCTTCCCTATGTTAAGCATAAGCTTCCTCCAGGTTTGCATCCTCTCCAAGACCTCATCGTTGCTCACATGCTCAGTCCATGATATCCCCCCAAGACCTCATCGTTGCTCACATGCTCGGTCCATGATATTCTCAGCATCCTTCTGTAGAACCACATCACCACCGCCTCGAGTCTCTTCTTCATCCTTGAGGATACTGCCAAACATTCGCTGCCGTATTGGAGGACAGATGCCACGTAGCAGCTCAGTACTCTTTTATTATATTTGTCACCATAGAAATCCTACTTTCGCTGCTTGTCTTCTTAAAGTCGACATTGCCATATAGGAGGACTGGTAGATACCTTTAAACTGTAAATGCTTAAATACACTAAATACCTTTTAGTCTTTATAAAACGGTACATAAAATGAAAAAATAATAAAATTGTTTTTAAAATTGTCATTTAAAATTGTTCAATAAGTGCTACATTTAATGACGAACTTTTTGTTTCAGTGTCAAAAATATATGTGTGTGTTTATGGGCGCATCGGTAGTGGTAGCACCTTTGCAGCGAAGCGGTCTACTGTATTTTACTCGGGTGAATTGCGATGCGGAACTTTACTGAACTACAACCTACATCCATATCTCACAAATGGCTCTAAGAAGTCAAATGGGCACTGCAACGTCACAACCCTGTCAAAGACCTTCCAGCCAGACTATGTGAACGTACTCGAAAGAGTTTCCCGACCAGAACGGTAAAATAGGAGGAGGGTTTTTTCTAACAATTTTTCTCGACTATTAAGGCAGGTAGGTTTGATTTGGTTTGGTTTATTTTGTTTTACCTCAATGGGTTATTTAATGTCGACAACATTTTTAGGATAAATTCGTATGAATAGAATATGTATTCTTTGGTTTAGATTGGTTTGGTTTATTTTGTTTTACGGCATATCAACCTCAATGGGTTATTTAATGTCGACAACATTTTTAGGATAGATTCGTATGAATAGAAGATGTATTCTTTGGTTTAGATTGGTTTGGTTTATTTTGTTTTACGGCATATCAACCTCAATGGGTTATTTAATGTCGACAACATTTTTAGGATAGATTCGTATGAATAGAATTTGTATTCTTTTGTTTAGATTAGTTTGGTTTATTTTGTTTTACGGCATATCAACCTCAATGGGTTATTTAATGCCGACAACATTTTTAGGACAGATTCGTATGAATAGAATATGTATTCTTTGGTTTAGATTGGTTTGGTTTATTTTGTTTTATGGCATATCAACCTCAATGGGTTATTTAATGTCGACAACATTTTTAGGATAGATTCGTATGAATAGAATATGTATTCTTTGGTTTAGATTGGTTTGGTTTATTTTGTTTTACGGCATATCAACCTCAATGGGTTATTTAATGTCGACATCATTTTTAGGATAGATTCGTATGAATAGAATATGTATTCTTTGGTTTAGATTGGTTTGGTTTATTTTGTTTAACGGCATATCAACCTCAATGGGTTATTTAATGCCGACAACATTTTTAGGATAGATTCGTATGAATAGAATATGTATTCTTTGGTTTAGATTGGTTTGGTTTATTTTGTTTAACGGCATATCAACCTCAATGGGTTATTTAATGCAGATAACGTTTTTAGGATAGATTCGTATGAATAGAAGATGTATTCTTTGGTTTAGATTGGTTTGGTTTATTTTGTTTTACGGCATATCAACCTCAATGGGTTATTTAATGTCGACAACATTTTTAGAATAGATTCATATGAATAGAATATGTATTCTTTGGTTTAGATTGGTTTATTTTGTTTTACGGCATATCAACACCTCAATGGGTTATTTAATGTCGACAACATTTTTAGGATAGATTCATATGAATAGAATATGTATTCTTTGGTTTAGATTGGTTTGGTTTATTTTGTTTTACGGCATATAAACCTCAATGGGTTATTTAATGCCGACAACATTTTTTTATTGACGGTAATATTTTATTTTGTCAAAAATCTGTTTCTGGTAATATTTTTCCTTCAAAATTGTATTGCTGTTAATAATTTTTTTTCAAAAAATAATTTCTGGTAATAGTTAACTATTTGCCCGTAGCTTGGACCCTAACAGGTGCTACCACCCCGGTTCAGGGTGGACTTGGGAATAACAGCAATTAAGAGGTGGTTCACACAACACTGACATTATATAAATCCACATCCCTATTAGTCAAGCCAACTAGGTGACTGCTCAAGCTTACTTGAGCCTGGGCGTTGCCTTACATTCGTCTTGGAAGACGCACACGTATTTATCAGGGTATTTGTTAGGAAAAAAACGAGTCGGAAAATAAGCTACCTGCAATGAAGTTTCTAAGAAAAGCGATTACTAGCCTGCTGCAGTGATCATGTTTCAACTTGCATTGCTGCGTTTAAACCGGTTTTTAAGTGTGTCGTATATAAAAAGGTCTGACTTCAGCGAATTAGGTCATATATTTTGCCTGAACTTATGAAATCTTATGTAAATTAGCACATGTAACGAGGTTACAATGAACTTTTGAAAACAATTCTCTTAGTTGAATTCCTAAGTAAATATTGATTCTATCTTAAAAAAGTAAACGCCAATTTAACAACTCTCATTAACCTTTTTTTGCTGCTTAGTTTGTGAGATGTGCGCACTTGTTGTAATATAACTATTTTATTGTTAATGTCACCTTCTGAAACCAAGGTGATTATTTGCAGAGTCCACGTTGGTTTGACCTGAATTTCCCTATGCAGCTCAGATACGTGTAATGGTCAAGAAGGCGCCATTGTCAACTTTGCCAGGACAAGCGCTAGGAACTTTCTTTCCTTTTATCTGCTGCATAAAAAGGAGGCAACCCAACCCCAAAGGATAAAAGCATTGAAAACACACAACTTTCAATATGTTTTTACAATACCTTTTTTTGCATATAATCCCTAGACGCAGTTTATATATATATATATATATATATATATATAGTTTATTAAACACTAGGTAATCCGTATGGGTAAACCTAAGGAGGATAAAATCCAGAGACGTCAATGTAAATTCAGAGCAAATAATTTAAATAAAAACAGACCACTTTAAGGTTCCATGTAATAAATTATTTCACTACAGCCCTTTTAAAGGACTGCGGATCATCAGACTTTACTTCCAAATATATATATGTGTTAACAATTCTGAGCCATCACACATTACACCACATGCACAGGCAAGCTTACGCACCTGCTCGTTCACCCATTATGTTACTAACGAGGCTCGAAGTTGCTTATTGGATTCATGCCTTTCCCTAGTGGATAGTGCAATGGTATCCTGTTGTCTTCTCAACGGTTTTGGTTTCCTTTCTCTTAGAGTAATCAAGACTAGACAGCCCAGACTTTCTTAGTATTTAACCACTTGCTGCGGGAAGGGAATAAGAGACGGTTCATGCCTTTCCCAAGGATATTGATGCGAAAATGAACGCAACGTCATTAGTTCGAATTTGAACTCCACTCGCTGAGTTCTCTTCGCATTGATAGAGATATGCACCTTTGGAAATGTATGAATTCATCTCCCCACAATATGGGTTAAATAGTAGGACTTGTAAAAGAAAATTATTGTTATTATCAAAAAAGAAATTGTTAATGCGATATTATTTATTTTTCTTTGTTTTTATCGGTATCACCCTGTGCGAGGCAGTAATGCTCCAAAAACACAAGCATTTGTTACGTTTCGGCGTTGTTCATTTGGCGTCTCTGATTCGGCGTCAGAAAAATAATTGGACTATTCGGCACAAACGTTTAGATGTGAGACTGTTTCGACGTCACTGATTATTTGCAAAGTCCACGTTGGTTTGACCTGAATTTCCCTATGCAGTTCAGATACGTGTAATGGTCAACAAGACGCCATTGTCAACTTTACCAGGACAAGCGGTAGGAACTTTCTTTCTCTGATAACCTTTCTGTGATAACTTTTTGGTAAATAAATGTTTGCTGCCTTTAATTTGTGTGCATTCAGTGTATTGTATTGAACAAAATGGTTATCCAGCCCGCGCTCGACATTCTCGCAATTAACTGGCCCTCTGTGAAAAAAAAGAAATTGGTGACCTGTGCGTTAAGGAGTAGTTTATATGGATGGGAAGGAGAGATAACGTTTAACTCTAGACTTGAGCAGGTGAAAGTTGTAGTGATCTGAGAAACATCCTCTTGGGAGTTTATTTCACAGGCCATTTCTTTGTGTGGCAGACCAGTTGCCGTCTCAGGCCATAGAACCCGATCTGTCCTGCTATTTACCATAGTTGGGGGGAGAAGAAGAGGATTCACAGCTTTTCCCAAGGGTATTATCACGTAAGTGAATGTAATGGATTCGAAAGGAATTCGAACTCAACTCTCCAATTCCTCAATCCGAGTCGCTAGCCATTACTCCACCGATTCGATTTTAACTGAGTTTCATAACCTGTAAGCTATTTTCAACAAATATTCTTTAAGTTTCGTCTATGTAAATATTAAGACTCCCTCCTTAAATTTCTTTTTATCGCCAATCGTCTCCTATCGGCTCTCTTAGCAAACCTCTCCTTTAGCAATTAACTTCTCTCAGTGCTTTCCAAATCTGTATGAATCCCGAACCATTTTAATAAGAAGAAAAATGAATGAATTTTTGACCTCCTTCAATCGTGTTCTATTAATATCAAATTTGTTCATTTATTTCTTATTTATTTTTTCAGGCGGCCCATGCAATCCATTGTCTCAACTCAAGCCTAACGTATCACTGGATATCGGCAGTATATGAAAACATGGACAAATTTTCTATGTCTAATACAATGAATAGTACAGGAGAAAAAGTGCTTTCGTAAATATTCAGAATTCAAATTGTCTTAGGTCTTTGTGTTTCGATACATTGATCTTCCATGATATTCCTAGGGACCCCTATTCTCTCCCTGTTACACGCGACAGACTATACTGTCTGTATACCAGAAACAAGGCTAACCTACTTTCTTTGAACCCATGCCAAGGTCAGAGCGTAAACTACGTCAGCCGATATTTGAACTCTGTCTGCCAATTACTTTTTTCAGTGCTTTTAACAGATTTATTTTGCAGTAAGGTTCACCCTGTACAAAGACCGGGGACCACATGAGTTGGAAGGTTACGATAAGGGTTAGTTTATATTGGATAGGAGGGGAAGATAATGGTTGACTCTAGACTTGAACAGGTTAAGATTGTAGTGATCTGGGAAACACCCTCTTGGGAGTTTGTTTCACAGGGTAGTAGTTCGCGGGAAGAAGCTGTTCTCGTTGATGGAATACGGAGAGAATGTGGGGGGGGGTCTGTTATGTAAGTAGCATGGCGTAACCCTAACCCTACCTGATGGAACCAAGGAATGTAGTTCGTCCGAGCACTTTCCATTGTAGTTGCGATATCTTGCCTGAGAGAGAGAGAGAGAGAGAGAGAGAGGAAAATAATTCTTTTCCAACAAGGACTCGGAGACGCTTTTGAACTCTATCAAGACTGAGGTCCTTCCCAAATATGGTAACAGTACCCCCATTTTGGGCCTGGTCTCGCTCTTATAAAGATAGAGGATAGCAGGAGGAGTCAGATACTTACTGGAGTGGTACAGGGAGCCGATCATTTTAGATCAGCTCTATACCCCATCCATTCTAGGAGATGCTTCTTTAGGAGGGGATGCTAAAAAGTTCTCGGCCTGATCAAGGAAAAAAAAAAGAATTCTGATGATTGGTTATTTATTTAAATTTTAAGAATTGCGCCGACAACTTTTCTGAAACTCATCGTAGAAGTATTGCATATTTTTCGAGTTAAAAGCATATTGAAATAATAAAAAGAAATGAAAACTAAAGGGCAACAATACTAGACTTGAACAGGTTAAGATTGTAGTGATCTGGGAAGCATTCTCTTGGGAGTTTGTTTCACAGGGCAGTAGTTCGCAGGAAGAAGCTGTTCGAGTGGAACTTACTTCTCGTCGATGGAATACGGAGAGAATGTGGGGTTGTTGCTGTTATGTAAGTGGCATGATGGGTCCTAGCCATGGAGGTTAGGCCTGGCAGAACCAAAGAATGTAGTTCGTCCGTGCACTTTCCATTATAGTTGCGATAGAGCAGTGAGAGGCTCGCTACACCCCCGCCTGTGTGTGTGTGTGAGAGAGAGAGAGAGGTTCTGTGTGTAATGACATTTAAAATATCAGTGGTGGATCTATAGAAGCGAAATCCAGACTGTTTGTCGCTCAGAAGGTGGATCCTGGCATCGTGGCTAACTCAGTTCTTTTTGATAGACACGTTTGCTCCGTCCTGGATATGACGATAAACTACATCCGCGTCCAGGGTATGACGATAAACTACATCAGGCAGCAAGGACTCTGATCAGGAGGTTTTGAGGAGCGTGCAACCACCTCTTAATTGTTAGTGTTCCCAGGTCCACTCTGACCCGGAGTGGTAGCACCTGTTAGGGTACCAGTTATGGGCAAAATAGTTAAACCTCAAACTGTGGTCAAAACATCGTGAAAGTGTAAAAATAGGTTTTAATACCAGAAACATTCTGTAAAAAATTATTACAAGCAATAAATTTTTGAATAAAAAAATATTACCAGAAATAACTTATTACCAGCAATACATTTTCGAGAAAAAAATTGCCAGCTATACATCTTTGAAATGTATAGCTGTAAAAATAGGTTTTAATACCAGAAATACTTTACATTATTTATATTATTCGGACTATTGTTCTCATCTTTGTCGCAATATTTGTTAAAACGTTTCGGCCGTTGTACGCTCCGGCCTTCTTCAGGTGGTTGGAATTTCGGTTTGTCGGTTTATCAGTTATCTCCTGTTAATTTTCCCTCTGGAAGTTCTCCACGCCCTTGTCCGAGAGAGTATCCAGTACAATCGTTGGATAAAACAGAGACTACAAGCTCATATATCCCAAAGGCTCGAGGATTTCTTCAACAGAATTACTAATGAAGAAGACCAGAGAAGGATCCAAAATGACCTGAATAAATCCTTCAGACATGAATTTGATGTAGTCAAGGCTCGCCAAGTACAAAAATTAAACAGATTGAAAGATCAGAAGGTGATGCACAAGGTCCATCACCCACCAGTGAAAGCAGTAATCAACATCAGCCAATATCAGCTGAGTGCCTCCGAGGAGTCAGTATTGAATAAAGGTCTCAACTTCGCCACAACCATCAGGCGAGTGCCATACTTGAACATCATTACCAGAGTCGAGGAGGTGGCCTTGGACATCCCTCAGGCTCAGGCGGATGAACTGTGATGGAAAGTGAGACAGACCTTGCAGAGAGCCAAGCCGCCCAGGTCTAACATAACAAAACTGGATAGATTGGCGATTGGATCCCTACAGAGGAACGAAAACATCATCATACTACCGGCTGACAAAGATAATGCGACCGTAGTGATGGAAAAATCAGATTATACAAGAAAACTGGAAGACCTCATTAGCAATGGTAGCTACAGCAAAGTAAAAAAGGATCCTACTATGAAAACGGAACGCAAACTGTCACAGATCCTAATCAAGAACAAGGATCACTTCGCACCTAAGACGTATAGGCAGTAATCGCAGCGTTACACTAAGCTACCACACATATACGGTCTCTCTAAGATTCACAAAGACGGTATTCTGCTCAGGCTGATTGTTAGTTGCCAAGGCTCTGTGTGCCACCCTCTGAATCGCTTCCTTGTAGATATAATTGACCCATTGATCGGAAAGTCTCCTTCATATGTCCGAAACTCCGCCCACTTCGTGGGAATAATCAAAGATGCTCCCATCCTATCCAACCAGATGGTGAGCTTGGACGTGGTGAGTTTGTTCACCAAGGTACCCACGGAGGAGGCATTCTCAGTAGTCAGAGACAGATTGGCCTCTGACTCTTCCCCAGAAGAACGGAAAAATATTCCAATAGATAATCTGATGGAGATGTTGACTTTCTGTACACAAACAACACACTTCGGAATGGGATCACACATATATCACCAGCAATGGCGAATATATACATGGAATACTTTGAGGAAATGGCATTCGAATCTATATCTCGAAAGACACCTATATGGTTAAGGTACGTAGATGACACCTTCGTACTCTGGCCACACCAGGAAGAGGTTCAGGTTCTACTGGACCATGTGAACTCAATAAGACCTTCGATACAGTTCACAATGGAGAAAGAGAGTAACAACACACTCCCATTCCTGGATGTTCTAATATCTCGAACAGAGCATGGATTTAAGATATCCGTATACCGTAAACCAACATTCACCTCAATTTCAACTCCCACCATCCATACAGCGTAAAGAAAGGGATCGTCCGTTGCTTACAACATCGAGCAAAAGTCATAAGTGGCGACCCAGAGACATTAGATAAAGAATTGGTCAGTATAATCAGTAGCCTACAACGTAACAACTACCCTGGGTACATGGCAGCAGCCCCCCAAAACTGGGATAGGCGGGTACAAGATGAGGAGGACAACAACACTCAGAAAACAGTCTGCCTGTCTTATGTGAAGGAGTTATCAGAGAAAATACAAAGGATCTGCGGTCCATATAACATCAGGACAACCTTCAAAATCTTGACGACACTTCGGAGATATCTCTCCCGTGTGAGACCCCCGCCATAGAGGAGAACATGACTAAAGACTGCGTGTACGCTATCCCGTGCAGCTGCGGAAAGAAATATAAAGAAGAGACAGGCCGCCCCCTCAAGGTAAGGCTTCAAGAAGCTGTAACACGAGGGGAAGTAGAAAAATCAGGCGTGGCTGACCACATATGGAAAGAGAAGGGAGATCACTGCCCTCTGTGGGATCATGTTGAGATCATTGACAAGGAACACCATTGGAGAATTCGTAAACTTAAGGAATCAGCACATATGCTAGCCCACAAAAATCTTCTGAGTCGACCAAGCATAGAAATAAATACAATATGGGAACCAGTAATAAGGAGTGCCAGAGAAAAGCGATAATAACAACAAAGATGCAATATGAGCTCTGGTAAAAACATGAATGGTAATAGCAAAATTGCAATATGAGCACTGGTAAAAATGGTTGCTGAAAATATTAGGTTTATAATACCCAGAAATTCATACACGGGACACATGGCACAGTGGATAAAGGCGTTGGTTAGATCCAGTGACAGGATCCAAGAGTGGGAATACCCGGTTAAGGCAGTGGAGAACTTTCAGCCGAAGATAACTGATGAACTGGAAGTATAATAGTCTACCTCAGTGAGCTAAATAAAGGGTTCAGTTCGACATTCCAACCACCTGAAGAAGTCCGGAGCGTACAAATTGAGTCGTAACAAATACGGCGACAAAGATGAGGACAATAGTCGGAATAATGTAAATAATGTACATAATACCTTTTCTCAGACATATAGACAGATAGAGAAATACTTTGTAATAAAAAAATTATTACCAGCAATAAATTTTCAAGGAAAAATTATTATCAGCAGTACGTTTAAAAACATACCAGCAATACAAACAGCTATACATTCTTTGAAAAAAATATGACCAGCTATAGATTTCTTCAAGGAAAAGTATTCCCAGAAATAGATTTTTGAATAAAAACTTATTACCAGCAATAAAAATTTTGTCTGCATTAAATAACCCATTGAGGTAAAACAAAATAAACCAAACCGATCTAAACCAAAGAATTAATATTCTATTCATACGAATCTATCCTAAAAATGTTGCCGGCATTAAATAACCAACCATTGAGGTTGATAAGCCGTAAAACAAAATAAACCAAACCAGTCTAAACCAGAGAATACTTCTTCTATTCATGCGAATCTATCCTAAAAATGTTATCGGCATAAAATAACCCATTGAAGTTAACATGCCGTAAAACAAAATAAACCAAACCAATCTAAACCAAAGAATACATATTCTAAACCTAAAAATGTTGATTGTGTTTGATATGCCGTAAAATAAACAAACCAAACCAATTCAAACCAAAGAATACATATTCTATTCATAAAAAATCCTAAAAATGTTATCGGCATTAAATAACCCATTGAGGTTGATATGACATAAAAACAAAATAAACCAAACCAATCTAAACCAAAGAATACATATTCTGTTCATACGAATTTATCCTAAAAATGTTGTCGGCATTAAATAACACATTGAGGTTGATATGCCGTAAACAAAAATAAACCAAACCCATCTCAACCAAAGAATACATATTCTGTTCATAATGAATCTATCCTAAAAATGTTGTCGGCATTAAATAACCCATTGAGGTTGATATGCCGTAAAACAAAATAAACCAAACCAATCTAAACCAAAGAATACATATTCTATTCATACGAATCTATCCTAAAAATGTTGTCGGCAAAACAAAAACAAACCAACCCAATTAAATACATAATTCATACCATTGAAAAATGTTGAAATATTGAGGTTGATATGCCGTAAAACAAAATAAACCAAACCAATCTAAACAAAAGAATGCATATTCCATTCATACGAATCTATCCTAAAAATGTTATCGGCATTAAAAAACCCATTGAGGTTGATATGACATAAAACAAAAATAAACCAAACCAATCTAAAAAAAGAATAATATTCAATTCATAAAATCTATCCTAAAAAAGTTATCGGCATTAAATAACCCATTGAATTGATATGCCGTAAAACAAAATAAACCAAAACAATTAAACCAAAAATACATATTCTGTTCATTCGAATCTATCCTAAAAAAACAAATTACCCATTGAGGTTGATACCAAACCAAACCAAACCAATCTAAACCAAACATATTCAAAAAATATCGGCATTATCCCATCTATTCAAAATAAACCAAACCAATCTAAACCAAAGAAATCTATCCTAAAAATGTTGCCGGCATTAAATAATCCACCATTGAGGTTGATATGCCGTAAAACACAATAAACCAAACCAATCTAAACCAAAGAATACATGTTCCATTCATACGAATCTATCCTAAAAATGTTATCGGCATTAAATAACCCATTGAGGTTGATATCCCATAAAACAAAATAAACCAAACCAATCTAAACCAAAGAAAACATATTCAATTCATATGAATCTATCCTAAAAATGTTATCGGCATTAAAAAACCCATTGAGTTTGATATGCCGTAAAACAAAATAAACCAAACCAATCTAAAGCAAAGAATATATATTCAATTCATATAAATCTATCCTAAAAAAGTTATCGGCATTAAATAACCCATTGAAGTTGATATGCCGTAAAACAAAATAAACCAAAACAATCTAAACCAAAAAAAAAATTCACATATTCTGTTCATTCCATTGAATCTATCCTAAAAATGTGAATCTATCCTAAAAATGTTATCGGCATTAAATAACCCATTGAGGTTGATATCCCGTAAAAACAAAACAAACCAAACCAATATAAACCAAAGAATACATATTCAATTCATAAATCTATCCTAAAAAATGTTATCGGCATTAAAAACCCATTGAGTTTGATATGCCTTAAAACAAAATAAACCAAACCAATCTAAACCAAGAATACATCTTCAATTCATATTCTATCCTAAAAAATGTTATCTGCATTAAATAACCCATCGAGGTTGATTGTCTAAACCAAAGAATACATATTCTGTTCATTAAAAAACCCATTGAGGTTGATATGCCGTAAAAAAAAATAAACCAAACCAATCTAAACAAAAATACAATATTCATATTCTATTCATTCGGCATTATCTATCCTAAAAAACCAATATAAACCAAAGTTATTCAATTCATACGAATCTATCATTAAATAACCCATTGAGGTTGATATGCCGTAAAAAAAAATAAAAAAACAAAAACCAAAGAATACATAAATTTCCAAACCAATCCAAACCAATAAACCAAAAGAATACATATTCTATTCATACGAATCTATCCTAAAAATGTTATCGGCATTAAATAAACCATTGAATATGCCGTAATCAAACTAAACAAAACCAAGAGTTTGCTAATGACACTGAAGCTGCATTAAATAACTCATTGATTTGGTTGATATGCCAAGCCATCTTCAAAAAGAATGACAAAATCAAAACCAAACCAATCTCTAAACCAAAGAAAACTACATCCTCCACATTCTTGGCATTCAATTTTCCTCGTTACGAATCTATCCTAAAAAAAAAAAAAAAATGTTATCGGATACATTAAATTTAAATTCCATATGTCTGAAACCATTGTGGTGAGGGCTTGAGCGTGCTGGCCTTTGTTCAAATTGCCGATAATTTCCCAGAAACTAAAACTGTGAAAAACAAAACCAAAACGCCTGCAGGGATTTGCCCTAATAGACGGGTGTCCTGAATACTGAACGCATGCATATATATATATGATATTTCTTAAATGAGATATTGTAATTATTTAGATGGACACTCAACTTTTGGAATTTTTCAGAATTGAACCATTTATTTTTGCCATCAGGGTAGATCATTCTAGTTGAATGTCATGCCTCTTCCAGCTGTCTCGGTTATCTCCCTTTAACTCAACTCTCCAATTTTTTGATCCCCACTGCTGTGGCCAAGTATTGAACTCACAACACTTCGAGTCAAGTCACTAGATCTAACAGCGGGGAACAAAAAGCAGATGTTACATCTGTTAAATCTTTATAGTAGTAATTAAATTGCATGATGGTTATGAAGGTGACTGAAGCGGGAGTAATGGATAACGGCTCGGATTGAGGAATCGGAGAGCCGAGTTCGAATTCCAGTCAAACCCATTGCATTCACTTACGTGCTAATACCCTTGGGAAAGGTATGAATCTTCTTCTTCTCCCTCCAGCTATGGGTAAATAGCAGGACACACTGGGTTTTATAGTCTTGGATGGTAATTGGTCCACTGCAGAAAGAAATGGAAACCTCCTGCGGGAAAAAATCTGACTCTCCAGATACATGAAATATACATGATCGCCTAAGCGTGTATCACGCATGGCACATAATTGACTGAAATTCACTTACGTGCTAATACCCTTGGGAAATGTATGAATCCTCTTCTTCTCCACCCTTGGGTAAATAGCAGGACAGACTGGGTTCTATAGCCTTGAATGACAACTTGTCTACCGCATAAATAAATGGCAACCTACTGCGGGAAGAAACCTGCCTAGTCAGTCATGTATAGAAAGATACATGATCGCCTAAGCGTGTATCACACATGGCATGTAACTGACTGAAATTCACTTAGTTATATGCCATACATGATACACGCTTAGGCGATCATGTATCTTTCGATACGTGACTGACGAGGCAAACTTTTTTCCCGCAGGTGATTGTCATTTCTGTCTGCGATAGACCAGTTGCCATGCAAGGCTATAGAACCTGGTCTGTTCTGCTATTTACCCATAGCTGGCAAAAACGAAATGAATTTATTAAAAAAAGTAACTAATAATAACAATAAAAAATGTCCTTAGCATCTGGAAGAATTTAGAAAACGCTATTCATATTGTCAACGAAAAATTACATCAAGCACTGTCACTATTGTATCAAGAAATCAAAAGAAAATGGTTGAATCTGTCAACACAGCAATAAAAACAATATTTCTACACGTGAAAGTACTTGACGTAATTTTCAGTTGACAATATGAATACAATAGCGTTTTTTTAAATTCTTCCAGTTGCTAAAAACATTTTGTTTTATTGATAATGGATACTTTGTTTTAATAAATTCATTTCGTTTTTGCCTTGAAAAAGTTAACTTTGCACGAAACGCGTCGTTTAATTTTACAGTTTTCATATTGTCTTTTACTTTTATAAATATTGTCTTTTTCTACAGGTTAACTCTAAGAAATTTTTCACATATATATATATATATATATATATATATATATATATATATATATATATATATATATTTTTGGCAGTATGTTTTCATTGGGACATGTTTCATTGAATAATTTAGACAAGTTTTGTTTACTTATTTTCAGTGGATCCTTTTATATTCAGGACAAGCTTTTCGGTGTCATTATTAAAGGAAGAGAGAAAATTATTGTGTTGATACATATTATTTTATTTCGAGTACTTTCGACATATTTATGTTTATTTCGAGACAAATATTGTAGCATTCATAATTTTCAAAGGCAAAATTGGAAAGTTAACTTTAATTTGTTTTTATTTGGGAAGTGAAGACCGCTGGGGCGCACTGGATAAAAGCGTTCATTGAATCTAGTGATTTGACCCAAAGAGTTGTGAGTTCAATACCTGGCTACATCAGAGGTGGGCAAAAACTTGGAGTGTTGAGTTAAAAATGGAGAAAACTGATACTTCTTGTTCTTGCAACGGCATTCACCCGGGGTGGGTTGAGCCGGCTCCAATATTGGAGTTTCATGGGAATTTGGAATTCACAAGTGGTCCCCGACCCGCACGTATAGCACATGAGATTTGATTATAGTGGTGAAGGTTTCGTGCAGGACCATCCACACTTTTTGAAGGGACGAATTTAGAGACCTGGTGCATCGAGTGCCACAAGTTCCCAAACGACCCTCCGCAGGTTTTGAATTCAGAGTTGTCCTTCTCCTACACCAAGGCTATGGAACCCAGTCTGTCCCGCTATTTACCCATAGCTGGGGGGAGAAGAAGAAGATTCACATCTTTCCCAAGGGTATTAGCACGTAAGTGAATGTAAATGATTGGACTGGAATTCGAACTCGGCTCTCTGATTTCTCAATGCAAGCCGCTATCCATTACTCCACCGTGCCTCCTAAAAAAACTGATACTGAGACATGCATGACGCGTGGAACTAAAACATTTTACCCCGTTGGACGAAAGTGTTCAGTTCTAAATACTAATCACCTGAAGAAACCCCGAACGTACAACGGCCGAAACGTTTCGAATATACAAAAAGATGAGGGCAACATTCCAAAAAATTTAAATAGGGTAAAAGTATTTTACTTTTCAATTCAAACTGCCATTTCAGCTGATCTTATTGAAAAGATGTGTGTAATTTGAAAAATTTCCCAGACCAGATTATAACTGTGTTCAATCTGTTACTGGTAACGTTAGCATTTTCTAATAACTATGTTATCTTACGGTGATGTAAATATTCTTCAGCGATGGAGTTCGGTAAATGGCACCAGATTCTTTTCTCACACTTCCAGATCACATTTTGCTCTCAGTCATTGCCAGTTGACCTTTAAATCCATGAAATAAAACAGGGTTCGATTCCTCATTTCTCGCCGTAACGCTTACATTTAACCATTATTTCCTTGTGAGAGTGCAACGGATCTTTTCCAGGTTTTGCGGGTACACTGACAGGAACGAGTCCTGGGTATGACATCAAGCAGTAAGGACTTTCATCAGGAGGCTGGAGCTTTTGAGGATCAAAACACTGATTTTAATAGCAGAAAAATTGCCAGCGGTGAAGTTAAGAAAAAAAAACAAAAAAAAACGTATTACCAGCAATGCATTTTTGTACAATTACTAATGCTACTAAGAAAATTATATTTCGGCATTAAATGACCCATGAGGAGTTGATATGTCGCAAAACAAACAAAATTTATAATGTTTAAGCACCTTAGAGGAAATATTTATAGAAAAGGTACAGTGAAGCAACATTACAGCAACTGAAACCAAGATGCCGGGTAAGGACTAATCATATTGCAGATTGAACATTGTATTTTATCAAGAATCTCTAAATATATACCAGGAGCACCAGACCAGATATGGCAGCAATATTCAATGCATGGACGAATGGTAGACTTATAAATCTGCAAGATAGTTTCTGGAGAGAAACATTGCAGATTCTTCTTAGGATCTTATCAAGAATCTCTAAATATATACCAGGAACACCAGACCAGATATGGCAGCAATATTCAATGCATGGATGAATGGTAGACTTATAAATATGCAAGATAGTTTCTGGAGAGAAACATTGCAGATTCTTCTTAGGATCTTATCAAGAATCTCTAAATATATAGCAGGAACACCAGACCAGATATGGCAGCAATATTCAATGCATGGACGAATGGTAGACTTATAAATCTGAAAGATAGTTTCTGGAGAGAAACATTGCAGATTCTTCTTAGGATCTTATCAAGAATCTCTAAATATATAGCAGGAACACCAGACCAGATATGGCAGCAATATTCAAAGCATGGATGAATGGTAGACTTATAAATATGCAAGATAGTTTCTGGAGAGAAACATTGCAGATTCTTCTTAGGATCTTATCAAGAATCTCTAAATATATAGCAGGAACACCAGACCAGATATGGCAGCAATATTCAAAGCATGGATGAATGGTAGACTTATAAATATGCAAGATAGTTTCTGGAGAGAAACATTGCAGATTCTTCTTAGGATCTTATCAAGAATCTCTAAATATATACCAGGAACACCAGACCAGATATGGCAGCAATATTCAAAGCATGGATGAATGGTAGACTTATAAATATGCAAGATAGTTTCTGGAGAGAAACATTGCAGATTCTTCTTAGGATCTTATCAAGAATCTCTAAATATATACCAGGAACACCAGACCAGATATGGCAGCAATATTCAATGCATGGATGAATGGTAGACTTATAAATCTGAAAGATAGTTTCTGGAGAGAAACATTGCAGATTCTTCTTAGGATCTTATCAAGAATCTCTAATTATATACCAGGAGCACCAGACCAGATATGGCAGCAATATTCAATGCATGGACAGATGGTAGACTTATAAATCTGCAAGATAGTTTCTGGAGAGAAACATTTGCAGATTCTTCTAGAGATCTTATCAAAATCTCTAAATATATACCAGGAGCACCAGACCAGATATGGCAGCAATATTCAATGCATGGACGAATGGTAGACTTATAAATCTGAAAGATAGTTTCTGGAGAGAAACATTGCAGATTCTTCTTAGGATCTTATCAAGAATCTCTAAATATATACCAGGAGCACCAGACCAGATATGGCAGCAATATTCAATGCATGGACGAATGGTAGACTTATAAATCTGAAAGATAGTTTCTGGAGAGAAACATTGCAGATTCTTCTTAGGATCTTATCAAGAATCTCTAAATATATACCAGGAACACCAGACCAGATATGATTCAGCAATATTCAATGCATGGACGAATGGTAGACTTATAAATCTTCAGATAGTTTCTGGAAAACATTGCAGATTCTTCTTAGGATCTTATCAAGAATCTCTAAATATATAGCAGGAACACCAGACCAGATATGGCAGCAATATTCAAAGCATGGACGAATGGTAGACTTATAAATATGCAAGATAGTTTCTGGAGAGAAACATTGCAGATTCATCTTAGGATCTTATCAAGAATCTCTAAATTCATAGCAGGAGCAACAGATTGAGGCAGCAATATTCGGGTGCATGACCATATCAAAACTACATTATCATTGCCCTATCTCATTTTTGCTAAGAGAGAGAGAAGACTTTGGCTAGCTGGTCACTCCTCGAGAAGTAAGTCAAAATTCGTGAGTGACGTCCTCCTGTGGACGCATTGCACGGCAAATGATCAGTTGGAAGACCTCATCAGAGCTACATTACATTCGCCCTATCTTAGTTTCGCTAAAACAGAGTAGGCTTTAGTTAGCAGGTCACTCCAGGAGAAGTAAGAAAAAATTCGTGAGCGACGTCCTCCTATCGACACATTGCGCGGCAAATGATCGGTTGGAAGACCGCATCACACCTACATTACATTCGCCCTATCTCAGTTTTGCTAATGGAGAGATGGATTCAGCTAGCTGGTCACTCCTGGAGGAGTAAGTCAAAATTCGTGAGTTACGTCCTCCTATCGACCCATTGCGCGCCAAATGATCGGTTGGAAGACCCCATCACACCTACAATACATTCGTCCTATCTCAGTTTTGCTAAGAGAGAGATGGATTCAGCTAGCTGGTCACTCCTGGAGGAATAAGTCAAAATTCGTGAGTTACGTCCTGCTATCGACCAATTGCGCGGCAATTGATCGGTTGGAAGACCTCATCACACCTACATTACATTCGTCCTATCTCAGTTTTGCTAAGAGAGAGATGGATTCAGCTAGCTGGTCACTCCTGGGGAAGAAAGTCAACATTTGTGAGTGACGTCCTCCTATGGACCAACTGCGCAGCAAATGATCGGTTGGAAGACCTTATCACACCTACATTACATTCGAACTATCTCAGTTGTGCTAAGAGAGAGATGGATTCAGCTAGCTGGTCACTCCTGGAGGAGTAAGTCAAAATTCGGGAGTGACGGCCTTTTATCGACCCATTCATGGCAAATGATCGGTTGGAAGACCACATCACACCTACATTACATTCGTCCTATCTCAGTTTTCCTAAACGAGAGATGGATTCAATGGTCACTCCTGGAGAAGTAAGTCAAAATTCAGGGAGTGACGGCCTTTATCGACCCATTCATGGCAAATGATCGGTTGGAAGACCATATCACACCTACATTACATTCGTCCTATCTCAGTTTACCTAAACGAGAGATGGATTCAGCTAGCTGGTCACTCCTGGAGAAGTAAGGCAAAATTCGGGAGTGACGGCCTTTTATCGACCCATTCATGGCAAATGATCGGTTGGAAGACCACATCACACCTACATTACATTCGTCCTATCTCAGTTTTCCTAAACGAGAGATGGATTCAGCTAGCTGGTCACTCCTGGAGAAGTAAGTCAAAATTCGAGGGGTGACGGCCTTTTATCGACCCATTCATGGCAAATGATCGGTTGGAAGACCACATCACACCTACATTACATTCGTCCTATCTCAGTTTTCCTAAACGAGAGATGGATTCAGCTAGCTGGTCACTCCTGGAGAAGTAAGTCAAAATTCGGGAGTGACGGCCTTTTATCGACCCATTCATGGCAAATGATCGGTTGGAAGACCACATCACACCTACATTACATTCGTCCTATCTCAGTTTTGCTAAGAGAGAGATGGATTCAGCTAGCTGGTCACTCCTGGAGAAGTAAGTCAAAATTCGGGAGTGACGGCCTTTTATCGACCCATTCATGGCAAATGATCGGTTGGAAGACCTAATCACACCTACATTACATTCGTCCTATCTCAGTTTTCCTAAACGAGAGATGGATTCAGCTAACTGGTCACTCCTGGAGAAGTAAGTCAAAATTCGGGAGTGACGGCCTTTTACGGCCTTTTATCGACCCATTCATGGCAAATGATCGGTTGGAAGACCTCATCACACCTACATTACATTCGTCCTATCTCAGTTTTCCTAAACGAGAGATGGATTCAGCTAGCTGGTCACTCCTGGAGAAGTAAGTCAAAATTCGGGAGTGACGGCCTTTTATCGACCCATTCATGGCAAATGATCGGTTGGAAGACCTTATCACACCTACATTACATTCGTCCTATCTCAGTTTTCCTAAACGAGAGATGGATTCAGCTAGCTGGTCACTCCTGGAGAAGTAAGTCAAAATTCGGGAGTGACGGCCTTTTATCGACCCATTCATGGCAAATGATCGGTTGGAAGACCACATCACACCTACATTACATTCGTCCTATCTCAGTTTTGCTAAGAGAGAGATAGATTCAGCCAGCTGGTCACTCCTGGAGGAGTTAGTCAAAATTAGTGAGTTACGTCCTCCTATCGACCCATTGCGCGGCAAATGATCGGTTGGAAGACCTCATCACACCTACATTACATTCGTCCTATCTCAGTTTTGCTAAGAGAGAGATGGATTCAGCTAGGCGGTCACTCCTGGAGAAGTAAGTCAAAATTCGTGAGTGACGTCCTGCTATCGACCCATTGCATAGCAAATAATCGGTTGGAAGACCTCATCACACCTACATTACATTCGTCCTATCTCAACTTTGCTAAGAGAGAGATGGATTCAGCTAGCTGGTCACTCCTGGGGAAGAAAGTCAACATTTGTGAGTTACATCCTCCTAGCGACCAATTGCGTGGTACATGATCGGTTGGAAGACCTCATCACACCTACATTACATTCGTCCTATCTCAGTTTTGCTAAGAGAGAGATGGATTCAGCTAGCTGGTCACTCCTGGAAGAGTAAGTCAAAATTAGTGAGTTACGTCCTCCTATGGACCCATAGCGCGGCAAATGATCGGTTGGAAGACCTCATCACACCTACATTACATTCGTCCTATCTCAGTTTTGCTAAGACAGAGATGGATTCAGCTAGGCGGTCATTCCTGGAGAAGTAAGTCAAAATTCGTGAGTGACGTCCTGCTATCGACCCATTGCATGGCAAATAATCGGTTGGAAGACCTCATCACACCTACATTACATTCGTCCTATCTCAGCTTTGCTAAGAGAGATGGATTCAGCAAGCTGGTCATTCCTGGGGAAGAAAGTCAAAATTTGTGAGTAACGTCCTCCTATGGACCAACTGCGTAGCAAATGATCGGTTGGAAGACCTTATCACACCTACATTACATTCGTCCAATCTCAATTTTGCTAAGCGAAAGATGGATTCAGCTAGCAGGTCACCCTGGGGAAGTAAGTCAACATTTGTGAGTGAGGTCCTCCTATCTAACCACTGCGCGGAAAATGATCGTTTGGAAGACCTCATCACACCTACATTACAATTGTCCTATCTCAGTTTTGCTAACAGAGATGGATTCAGCTAGCTGTTCTCTCCTTGGGAATTAAGTCAACATTTGTGAGTGAGGTCCTCCTATCTAACCATTCGCGGAAAATGATCGGTTGGAAGACCTCATCACACCTACATTACATTCGTCCTATCTCAATTTTGCTAAGCGAAAGATGGATTCAGCTAGCTGGTCACTCCTGGGGAAGTGGATTCAAACAAAATTTGTTTGAGTGAGGTCCTCCTATCTAACCACTGCGCGGAAAATGATCGGTTGGAAGACCTCATCACACCTACATTACAATTGTCCTATCTCAGTTTTGCTAACAGAGAGATGGATTCAGCTAGCTGTTCTCTCCTTGGGGAATTAAGTCAAAATTTGTGAGTGAGGTCCTCCTATCTAACCACTGCATGGAAAATGATCGGTTGGAAGACCTCATCACACCTACATTACATTCGTCCTATCTCAATTTTGCTAAGCGAAAGATGGATTCAGCTAGCAGGTCACTCCTGGGAAGTAAGTCAACATTTGTGAGTGACGTCCTCCTATCTAACCACTGCGCGGAAAATGATCGGTTGGAAGACCTCATCACACCTACATTACAATTGTCCTATCTCAGTTTTGCTAACAGAGAGATGGATTCAGCTAGCTGTTCTCTCCTTGGGGAATTAAGTCAAAATTTGTGAGTGAGGTCCTCCTATCTAACCACTGCGCGGAAAATGATCGGTTGGAAGACCTCATCACACCTACATTACATTCGTCCTATCTCAATTTTGCTAAGCGAAAGATGGATTCAGCTAGCAGGTCACTCCTGGGGAAGTAAGTCAAAATTTGTGAGTGAGGTCCTCCTATCTAACCACTGCGCGGAAAATGATCGGTTGGAAGACCTCATCACACCTACATTACAATTGTCCTATCTCAGTTTTGCTAACAGAGAGATGGATTCAGCTAGCTGTTCTCTCCTTGGAGAATTAAGTCAACATTTGTGAGTGAGGTCCTCCTATCTAACCACTGCGCGGAAAATGATCGGTTGGAAGACCTCATCACACCTACATTACATTCGTCCTATCTCAATTTTGCTAAGCGAAAGATGGATTCAGCTAGCAGGTCACTCCTGGGGAAGTAAGTCAAAATTTGTGAGTGAGGTCCTCCTATCTAACCACTGCGCGGAAAATGATCGTTTGGAAGACCTCATCACACCTACATTACAATTGTCCTATCTCAGTTTTGCTAACAGAGATGGATTCAGCTAGCTGTTCTCTCCTTGGGAATTAAGTCAACATTTGTGAGTGAGGTCCTCCTATCTAACCACTGCATGGAAAATGATCGGTTGGAAGACCTCATCACACCTACATTACATTCGTCCTATCTCAATTTTGCTAAGCGAAAGATGGATTCAGCTAGCAGGTCACTCCTGGGGAAGTAAGTCAACATTTGTGAGTGAGGTCCTCCTATCTAACCACTGCGCGGAAAATGATCGGTTGGAAGACCTCATCACACCTACATTACAATTGTCCTATCTCAGTTTTGCTAAGAGAGATGGATTCAGCTAGCTGGTCTCTCCTGGGGAATTAAGTCAAAATTCGTGGAGTGACGGCCTTTTATCTACCCATTCATGGCAAATGATCGGTTGGAAGACCACATCACACTACATTACATTCGTCCTATCTCAGTTTTGCTAAGTTTGCTAGAGAGATGGATTCAGCTAGCTGGTCACTCCTGGGGAAGTCAGTCAAAATTCGGGAGTGATGTCCTTTTATCGACCCATTCATGGCAAATGATCGGTTGGAAGACCTCATCACACCTACATTACATTCGTCCTATCTCAGTTTTGCTAAGAGAGATGGATTCAGCTAGCTGGTCACTCCTGGTGAAGTATGTCAAAATTTGTGAGTGACGTCCTCCTATCGACCCATTGCGCGGCAAATGATCGGTTGGAAAACCTCATTACACCACATTACATTCGTCCTATCTCAGTTTTGCTAAGAGAGATGGATTCAGCTAGCTGGTCACTCCTGGGGAAGTAAGTCAAAATTCGGGAGTGACGTCCTTCTATCGACCCATTCATGGCAAATGATCGGTTGGAAGACCTAATCACACCTACATTACATTCATCCTATCTCAGTTTTGCTAAGAGAGAGATGGATTCAGCTAGCTGGTCACTGCTGGAGGAATAAGTCAAAATTCGTGAGTTACGTCCTCCTATCGACCAATTGCGCGGCAAATGATCGGTTGGAAGACCTCATCACACCTACATTACATTCGTCCTATCTCAGTTTTGCTAAGAGAGATGGATTCATCTAGGCGGTCACTCCTGGAGAAGTAAGTCAACATTTGTGAGTGACGTCCTCCTATCGACCCATTGCGCGGCAAATGATTGGTTGGAAGACCTCATCACAGCTACATTACATTCGTCCTATCTCAGTTTTGCTAAGAGAGATGGATTCAGCTAGCTGGTCACTCCTGGAGGAATAAGTCAAAATTCGGGAGTGACGGCCTTTTATCGACCCATTCATGGCAAATGATCGGTTGGAAGACCTCATCACACCTACATTACATTCGTCCTATCTCAGTTTTGCTAAGAGAGAGATGGATTCAGCTAGCTGGTCACTCCTGGAGAAGTAAGTCAACATTTGTGAGTGACGTCCTCCTATCGACCCACTGCGCGGCAAATGATTGGTTCAAGACCTCATCACAGCTACATTACATTCGAACTATCTCAGTTGTGCTAAGAGAGAGATGGATTCAGCTAGCTGGTCACTCCTGGAGGAGTAAGTCAAAATTCGGGAGTGACGGCCTTTATCGATCCATTCATGGCAAAATGATCGGTTGGAAGACCACATCACACCTACATTACATTCGTCCTATCTCAGTTTTGCTAAGAGAGAGATGGATTCAGCTAGCTGGTCACTCCTGGAGAAGTAAGTCAAAATTCGGGAGTGACGGCCTTTTATCGACCCATTCATGGCAAATGATCGGTTGGAAGACCACATCACACCTACATTACATTCGTCCTATCTCAGTTTACCTAAACGAGAGATGGATTCAGCTAGCTGGTCACTCCTGGAGAAGTAAGTCAAAATTCGGGAGTGACGGCCTTTTATCGACCCATTCGTGGCAAATGATCGGTTGGAAGACCATATCACACCTACATTACATTCGTCCTATCTCAGTTTACCTAAACGAGAGATGGATTCAGCTAGCTGGTCACTCCTGGAGAAGTAAGTCAAAATTCGGGAGTGACGGCCTTTTATCGACCCATTCATGGCAAATGATCGGTTGGAAGACCACATCACACCTACATTACATTCGTCCTATCTCAGTTTTGCTAAGAGAGAGATGGATTCAGCTAGCTGGTCACTCCTGGAGAAGTAAGGCAAAATTCGGGAGTGACGGCCTTTTATCGACCCATTGCGCGCCAAATGATCGGTTGGAAGACCACATCACACCTACAATACATTCGTCCTATCTCAGTTTTGCTAAGAGAGAGATGGATTCAGCTAGCTGGTCACTCCTGGAGGAATAAGTCAAAATTCGTGAGTTACGTCCTTTTATCGACCAATTCATGGCAAATGATCGGTTGGAAGACCTCATCACACCTACATTACATTCGTCCTATCTCAGTTTTGCTAAGAGAGAGATGGATTCAGGTAGCTGGTCACTCCCGGGGAAGTAAGTCAAAATTCGTGAGTCACGTCCTCCTATCGACCCATTGCATGGCAAATAATCGGTTGGAAACCTCATCACACCTACATTACATTCGTCCCATCTCAGTTTTGCTAAGAGAGAGATGCATTCAGCTAGCTGGTCACTCCTGGGGAAGTAAGTCAAAATTCGTGAGTGACGTCCTCCTATCGACCCAATGCGCGGCAAATGATCGGTTGAAGACCTCATCACACCTACATTACATTCGTCCTATAAATGTTTTGCTAAGAGAGAGATGGATTCAGCTAGCTGGTCACATCGGGTGAAGTAAGTCAAAATTCGTGAGTGACGTCCTCCTATCGACCCCTTGCGCGGCAAATGATCGGTTGGAAGACCTCATCACACCTACATTACATTGGTCCTATCTCAGTTTTGCTAAGCAAGAGATGGATTCAGTTAGCTGGTCACTCCTGGGTAAGTAAGTCAACATTTGTGACTGACGTCCTCTTATCGACCCATTGCGCGGCAAATGATCGGTTGGAAGACGTCATCACTCCTACATTACATTCGTCCTATCTCAATTTTGCTAAGCGAAAGATGGATTAAGCTAGCAGGTCACTCCTGGGGAAGTAAGTCAACATTTGTGAGTGAGGTCCTCCTATCTAACCACTGCGCGGAAAATGATCGGTTGGAAGACCTCATCACACCTACATTACAATTGTCCTATCTCAGTTTTGCTAACAGAGAGATGGATTCAGCTAGCTGTTCTCTCCTTGGGGAAGTAAGTCAACATTTGTGGTGAGGGCCTCCTATCTAACCACTGCGCGGAAAATGATCGGTTGGAAGACCTCATCACACCTACATTACAATTGTCCTATCTCAGTTTTGCTAAGAGAGAGGTGGATTCAGCTAGCTGGTCACTCCTGGGGAAGTCAGTCAAAATTCGTGAGTGAGGTCCTCCTATCTAACCACTGTGCGGAAAATGATCGGTTGGAAGACCTCATCACACCTACATTACATTCGTCCTATCTCAATTTTGCTAAGCGAAAGATGGATTCAGCTAGCAGGTCACTCCTGGTGAAGTAAGTCAACATTTGTGAGTGAGGTCCACCTATCTAACCACTGCGCGGAAAATGATCGGTTGGAAGACCTCATCACACCTACATTACATTCGTCCTATCTCAATTTTGCTAAGCGAAAGATTGATTCAGCTAGCAGGTCACTCCTGGGGAAGTAAGTCAACATTTGTGAGTGAGGTCCTCCTATCTAACCACTGCGCGGAAAATGATCGGTTGGAAGACCTCATCACACCTACATTACAATTGTCCTATCTCAGTTTTGCTAACAGAGATGGATTCAGCTAGCTGTTCTCTCCTTGGGGAATTAAGTCAACATTTGTGAGTGAGGTCCTCCTATCTAACCACTGCGCGGAAAATGATCGGTTGGAAGACCTCATCACACCTACATTACAATTGTCCTATCTCAGTTTTGCTAACAGAGAGATGGATTCAGCTAGCTGTTCTCTCCTTTGGGGAATTAAGTCAACATTTGTGAGTGAGGTCCTCCCTATCTAACCACTGCGCGGAAAAATGATCGGTTGGAAGACCTCATCACACCTACATTACATTCGTCCTATCTCAATTTTGCTAAGCGAAAGATGGATTCAGCTAGCAGGTCACTCCTGGGGAAGTAAGTCAACATTTGTGAGTGAGGTCCTCCTATCTAACCACTGCGCGGAAAATGATCGGTTGGAAGACCTCATCACACCTACATTACAATTGTCCTATCTCAGTTTTGCTAACAGAGAGATGGATTCAGCTAGCTGTTCTCTCCTTGGGGAATTAAGTCAACATTTGTGAGTGAGGTCCTCCTATCTAACCACTGCGCGGAAAATGATCGGTTGGAAGACCTCATCACACCTACATTACAATTGTCCTATCTCAGTTTTGCTAACAGAGAGATGGATTCAGCTAGCTGTTCTCTCCTTGGGAATTAAGTCAACATTTGTGAGTGAGGTCCTCCTATCTAACCACTGCGCGGAAAAATGATCGGTTGGAAGACCTCATCACACCTACATTACATTGTCCTATCTCAGTTTTGCTAACAGAGAGATGGATTCAGCTAGCTGTTCTCTCCTTGGGGAATTAAGTCAACATTTGTGGAGTGAGGTCCTCCTATCTAACCACTGCGCGGAAAATGATCGGTTGGAAGACCTCATCACACCTACATTACAATTGTCCTATCTCAATTTTGCTAAGCGAAAGATGGATTCAGCTAGCAGGTCACTCCTGAGGAAGTAAGTCAACATTTGTGAGTGAGGTCCTCCTATCTAACCTCTGCGCGGAAAATGATCAGTTGGAAGACCTCATCATTACCCTACATTACATTCGTCCTATCTCAATTTTGCTAAGCGAAAGATGGATTCAGCATTGGTCACTCCAGGTCACTCCTGGGGAAGTAAGTCAACATTTGTGAGTGAGGTCCTCCTATCTAACCACTGCGCGGAAAATGATCGGTTGGAAGACCTCATCACACCTACATTACAATTGTCCTATCTCAGTTTTGCTAACAGAGATGGATTCAGCTAGCTGTTCTCTCCTTGGGGAATTAAGTCAACATTTGTGGTGAGGTCCTCCTATCTAACCACTGCGCGGAAAATGATCGGTTGGAAGACCTCATCACACCTACATTCAATTGTCCTATCTCAGTTTTGCTAACAGAGAGATGGATTCAGCTAGCTGTTCTCTCCTTGGGGAATTAAGTCAACATTTGTGAGTGAGGTCCTCCCATCGAACCACTGCGCGGAAAATGATCGGTTTGGAAGACCTCATCACACCTACATTACATTCGTCCTATCTCAATTTTGCTAAGCGAAAGATGGATTCAGCTAGCTGGTCACTCCTGGGGAAGTAAGTCAACATTTGTGAGTGAGGTCCTCCTATCTAACCACTGCGCGGAAAATGATCGGTTGGAAGACCTCATCACACCTACATTACAATTGTCCTATCTCAGTTTTGCTAACAGAGAGATGGATTCAGCTAGCTGTTCTCTCCTTGGGGAATTAAGTCAACATTTGTGAGTGAGGTCCTCCTATCTAACCACTGCGCGGAAAATGATCGGTTGGAAGACCTCATCACACCTACATTACAATTGTCCTATCTCAGTTTTGCTAACAGAGATGGATTCAGCTAGCTGTTCTCTCCTTGAGAATTAAGTCAACATTTGTGAGTGAGGTCCTCCTATCTAACCACTGCGCGGAAAATGATCGGTTGGAAGACCTCATCACACCTACATTACATTTGTCCTATCTCAGTTTTGCTAACAGAGATGGATTCAGCTAGCTGTTCTCTCCTTGGGGAATTAAGTCAACATTTGTGAGTGAGGTCCTCCTATCTAACCACTGCGCGGAAAATGATCGGTTGGAAGACCTCATCACACCTACATTACAATTGTCCTATCTCAATTTTGCTAAGCGAAAGATGGATTCAGCTAGCAGGTCACTCCTGAGGAAGTAAGTCAACATTTTTTGTGAGTGAGGTCCTCCTATCAACCTCTGCGCGGGAAAATGATCGGTTGGAAGACCTCATCACACCTACATTACATTCGTCCTATCTCAATTTTGCTAAGCGAAAGATGGATTCAGCTAGCAGGTCACTCCTGGGGAAGTAAGTCAACATTTGTGAGTGAGGTCCTCCTATCAACCACTGCGCGGAAAATGATCGGTTGGAAGACCTCATCACACCTACATTACAATTGTCCTATCTCAGTTTTGCTAACAGAGAGATGGATTCAGCTAGCTGTTCTCTCCTTGGGAAATTAAGTCAACATTTGTGAGTGAGGTCCTCCTATCTAACCACTGCGCGGAAAATGATCGGTTGGAAGACCTCATCACACCTACATTACAATTGTTCTATCTCAGTTTTGCTAACAGAGAGATGGATTCAGCTAGCTGTTCTCTCCTTGGGAAGTAAGTCAACATTTGTCAGGTCCTCCTATCTAACCACTGCGCGGAAAATGATCGGTTGGAAGACCTCATCACACCTACATTACAATTGTCCTATCTCAGTTTTGCTAACAGAGATGGATTCAGCTAGCTGTTCTCTCCTTGGGAAATTGTCAACATTTGTGAGTGAGGTCCTCCTATCTAACCACTGCGCGGAAAATGATCGGTTGGAAGACCTTATCACACCTACATTACATATTGTCCTATCTCAGTTTTGCTAACAGAGAGATGGATTCAGCTAGCTGTTCTCTCCTTGGGGAATTAAGTCAACATTTGTGAGTGAGGTCCTCCTATCTAACCACTGCGCGGAAAATGATCGGTTGGAAGACCTCATCACACCTACATTACAATTGTCCTATCTCAGTTTTGCTAACAGAGAGATGGATTCAGCTAGCTGTTCTCTCCTTGCGGAATTAAGTCAACATTTGTGAGTGAGGTCCTTCTATCTAACCACTGCGCGGAAAATGATCGGTTGGAAGACCTCATCACACCTACATTACAATTGTCCTATCTCAGTTTTGCTAACAGAGAGATGGATTCAGCTAGCAGGTCACTCCTGGGGAAGTAAGTCAACATTTGTGAGTGAGGTCCTCCTATCTAACCACTGCGCGGAAAATGATCGGTTGGAAGACCTCATCACACCTACATTACAATTGTCCTATCTCAGTTTTGCTAACAGAGAGATGGATTCAGCTAGCTGTTCTCTCCTTGATCGGGGAATTAAGTCAACATTTGTGAGTGAGGTCCTCCTATCTAACCACTGCGCGGAAAATGATCGGTTGGAAGACCTCATCACACCTACATTACATTCGTCCTATCTCAATTTTTGCTAAGCGAAAGATGGATTCAGCTAGCAGGTCACTCCTGGGGAAGTAAGTCAACATTTGTGAGTGAGGTCCTCCTATCTAACCACTGCAAGGAAAATGATCGGTTGGAAGACCTCATCACACCTACATTACAATTGTCCTATCTCAGTTTTGCTAACAGAGAGATGGATTCAGCTAGCTGTTCTCTCCTTGGGGAATTAAGTCAACATTTGTGAGTGAGGTCCTCCTATCTAACCACTGCGCGGAAAAATGATCGGTTGGAAGACCTTATCACACCTACATTACATTCGTCCTATCTCAATTTTGCTAAGCGAAGATGGATTCAGCTAGCAGGTCACTCCTGGGGAAGTAAGTCAACATTTGTGAGTGAGGTCCTCCTATCTAACCACTGCGCGGAAAATGATCGTTTGGAAGACCTCATCACACCTACATTACAATTGTCCTATCTCAGTTTTGCTAACAGAGAGATGGATTCAGCTAGCTGTTCTCTCCTTGGGGAATTAAGTCAACATTTGTGAGTGAGGTCCTCCTATCTAACCACTGCGCGGAAAATGATCGGTTGGAAGACCTTATCACACCTACATTACAATTGTCCTATCTCAGTTTTGCTAACAGAGAGATGGATTCAGCTAGCTGTTCTCTCCTTGGGGAATTAAGTCAACATTTGTGAGTGAGGTCCTCCTATCTAACCACTGCGCGGAAAAATGATCGGTTGGAAGACCTCATCACACCTACATTACATTGTCCTATCTCAGTTTTGCTAACAGAGAGATGGATTCAGCTAGCTGTTCTCTCCCTTGCGGAATTAAGTCAACATTTGTGAGTGAGGTCCTTCTATCTAACCACTGCGCGGAAAATGATCGGTTGGAAGACCTCATCACACCTACATTACAATTGTCCTATCTCAGTTTTGCTAACAGAGAGATGGATTCAGCTAGCAGGTCACTCCTGGGGAAGTAAGTCAACATTTGTGAGTGAGGTCCTCCTATCTAACCACTGCGCGGAAAATGATCGGTTGGAAGACCTCATCACACCTACATTACAATTGTCCTATCTCAGTTTTGCTAAGAGAGATGGATTCAGCTAGCTGTTCTCTCCTTGGGAATTAAGTCAAAATTTGTGAGTGAGGTCCTCCCATTCTAACCACTGCGCGGAAAATGATCGGTTGGAAGACCTCATCACACCTACATTACATTCGTCCTATCTCAATTTTGCTAAACGAAAGATGGATTCAGCTAGCAGGTCACTCCTGGGGAAGTAAGTCAACATTTGTGAGTGAGGTCCTCCTATCTAACCATTGCATGGAAAATGATCGGTTGGAAGACCTCATCACACCTACATTACAATTGTCCTATCTCAGTTTTGCTAACAGAGAGATGGATTCAGCTAGCTGTTCTCTCCTTGGGGAATTAAGTCAACATTTGTGAGTGAGGTCCTCCTATCTAACCACTGCGCGGAAAATGATCGGTTGGAAGACCTTATCACACCTACATTACATTCGTCCTATCTCAATTTTGCTAAGCGAAAGATGGATTCAGCTAGCAGGTCACTCCTGGGGAAGTAAGTCAACATTTGTGAGTGAGGTCCTCCTATCTAACCACTGCGCGGAAAATGATCGTTTGGAAGACCTCATCACACCTACATTACAATTGTCCTATCTCAGTTTTGCTAACAGAGAGATGGATTCAGCTAGCTGTTCTCTCCTTGGGGAATTAAGTCAACATTTGTGAGTGAGGTCCTCCTATCTAACCACTGCGCGGAAAATGATCGGTTGGAAGACCTCATCACACCTACATTACATTCGTCCTATCTCAATTTTGCTAAGCGAAAGATGGATTCAGCTAGCAGGTCACTCCTGGGGAAGTAAGTCAACATTTGTGAGTGAGGTCCTCCTATCTAACCACTGCGCGGAAAATGATCGGTTGGAAGACCTCATCACACCTACATTACAATTGTCCTATCTCAGTTTTGCTAACAGAGAGATGGATTCAGCTAGCTGTTCTCTCCTTGGGGAATTAAGTCAACATTTGTGAGTGAGGTCCTCCTATCTAACCACTGCGCGGAAAATGATCGGTTGGAAGACCTCATCACACCTACATTACATTCGTCCTATCTCAATTTTGCTAAGCGAAAGATGGATTCAGCTAGCAGGTCACTCCTGGGGAAGTAAGTCAACATTTGTGAGTGAGGTCCTCCTATCAACCACTGCGCGGAAAATGATCGGTTGGAAGACCTCATCACACCTACATTACAATTGTCCTATCTCAGTTTTGCTAAGAGAGAGATGGATTCAGCTAGCTGTTCTCTCCTTGGGGAATTAAGTCAAAATTCGTGAGTGAGGTCCTCCTATCTAACCACTGCGCGGAAAATTATCGGTTGGAAGACGTCATCACACCTACATTACATTCGTCCTATCTCAGTTTTGCTAAGAGAGAGGTGGATTCAGCTAGCTGGTCACTCCTGGGGAAGTCAGTCAAAATTCGTGAGTGATGTCCTTCTATCGACCCATTGCTTGGCAAATGATCGGTTGGAAGACCTCATTACACCTACATTACATTCGTCCTATCTCAGTTTTGCTAAGAGAGAGATAGATTCAGCTAGCTGGTCACTCCTGGTGATGTATGTCAACATTTGTGAGTGACGTCCTCCTATCGACCCACTGCGCGGCAAATGATCGCTTGGAAAACCTCATTACACCTACATTACATTCGTCCTATCTCAGTTGTGCTACGGGAGAGATTGATTCAGCTAGCTGGTCACTCCTGGGGAAGTAAGTCAAAATTCGAGAGTGAGGTCTTCTATCGACCCATTGCATGGCAAGTGATCGGTTGGAAGACCTAATCACACCTACATTACATTCATCCTATCTCAGTTTTGCTAAGAGAGAGATGGATTCAGCTAGCTGGTCACTGCTGGAGGAAGAAGTCAAAATTCGTGAGTTACGTCCTGCTATCGACCAATTGCGCGGCAATTGATCGGTTGGAAGACCTCATCACACGTACATTACATTCGTCCTATCTCAGTTTTGCTAAGAGAGAGATGGATTCATCTAGGCGGTCACTCCTGGAGAAGTAAGTCAACATTTGTGAGTGACGTCCTCCTATCGACCCACTGCGCGGCAAATGATTGGTTAAAGACCTCATCACAGCTACATTACATTCGAACTATCTCAGTTGTGCTAAGAGAGAGATGGATTCAGCTAGCTGGTCACTCCTGGAGGAGTAAGTCAAAATTCGGGAGTGACGGCCTTTTATCGACCCATTCATGGCAAATGATCGGTTGGAAGACCTCATCACACCTACATTACATTCGTCCTATCTCAGTTTTGCTAAGAGAGATGGATTCATCTAGGCGGTCACCCTGGAGAAGTAAGTCAACATTTGGGAGTGACGTCCTCCTATCGACCCACTGCGCGGCAAATGATTGGTTCAAGACCTCATCACAGCTACATTACATTCGAACTATCTCAGTTGTGCTAAGAGAGAGATGGATTCAGCTAGCTGGTCACTCCTGGAGGAGTAAGTCAAAATTCGGGAGTGACGGCCTTTATCGATCCATTCATGGCAAATGATCGGTTGGAAGACCATATCACACCTACATTACATTCGTCCTATCTCAGTTTACCTAAACGAGAGATGGATTCAGCTAGCTGGTCACTCCTGGAGAAGTAAGTCAAAATTCAGGAGTGACGGCCTTTTATCGACCCATTCGTGGCAAATGATCGGTTGGAAGACCATATCACACCTACATTACATTCGTCCTATCTCAGTTTACCTAAACGAGAGATGGATTCAGCTAGCTGGTCACTCCTGAGAAGTAAGTCAAAATTCGGGAGTGACGGCCTTTTATCGACCCATTCGTGGCAAATGATCGGTTGGAAGACCATATCACACCTACATTACATTCGTCCTATCTCAGTTTACCTAAACGAGAGATGGATTCAGCTAGCTGGTCACTCCTGGAGAAGTAAGTCAAAATTCGGGAGTGACGGCATTTTATCGACCCATTCATGGCAAATGATCGGTTGGAAGACCACATCACACCTACATTACATTCGTCCTATCTCAGTTTTGCTAAGAGAGAGATGGATTCAGCTAGCTGGTCACTCCTGGAGAAATAAGTCAAAATTCGGGAGTGACGTCCTCCTATCGACCCATTGCGCGCCAAATGATCGGTTGGAAGACCCCATCACACCTACAATACATTCGTCCTATCTCAGTTTTGCTAAGAGAGAGATGGATTCAGCTAGCTGGTCACTCCTGGAATAAGTCAAAATTCGTGAGTTACGTCCTTTTATCGACCAATTGCGCGGCAAATGATCGGTTGGAAGACCTCATCACACCTACATTACATTCGTCCTATCTCAGTTTTGCTAAGAGAGAGATGGATTCAGGTAGCTGGTCACTCCTGGGGAAGTAAGTCAAAATTCGTGAGTCACGTCCTCCTATCGACCCATTGCATGGCAAATGATCGGTTGGAAGACCACATCACACCTACATTACATTCGTCCTATCTCAGTTTTGCTAAGAGAGAGATGCATTCAGCTAGCTGGTCACTCCTGGAGAAGTAAGTCAAAATTCGTGAGTGACGTCCTTCTATCGACCCACTGCGCGGCAAATGATCGGTTGAAGACCTCATCACACCTACATTACATTCGTCCCATAAATGTTTTGCTAAGAGAGAGATGGATTCAGCTAGCTGGTCACATCTGGTGAAGTAAGTCAAAATTCGTGAGTGACGTCCTCCTATCGACCCTTCGCGGCAAATGATCGGTTGGAAGACCTCATCACACCTACATTACATTGGTCCTATCTCAGTTTTGCTAAACAAGAGATGGATTCAGTTAGCTGGTCACTCCTGGGTAAGTAAGTCAAAATTTTGGGACTGACGTCCTTTATCGACCCATTCATGGCAAATGATCGGTTGGAAGACGTCATCACTCCTACATTACATTCGTCCTATCTCAATTTTGCTAAGCGAAAGATGGATTAAGCTTAGCAGGTCACTCCTGGGGAAGTAAGTCAACATTTGTGAGTGAGGTCCTCCTATCTAACCACTGCATGGAAAATGATCGGTTGGAAGACCTCATCACACCTACATTACAATTGTCCTATCTCAGTTTTGCTAACAGAGATGGATTCAGCTAGCTGGTCTCTCCTGGGGAAGTAAGTCAACATTTGGAGTGAGGGCCTTTTATCGAACCACTCATGGAAAATGATCGGTTGGAAGACCACATCACACCTACATTACATTTGTCCTATCTCAGTTTTGCTAAACGAGAGGATTCAGCTAGCTGGTCACTCCTGGAAGTCAGTCAAAATTCGTGGTGAGGTCCTCCTATCTAACCATTCATGGCAAAAATGATCGGTTGGAAGACCTCATCACACCTACATTACATTCGTCCTATCTCAGTTTTTGCTAAGCGAAAGATGGATTCAGCTAGCTGGTCACTCCTGGTGAAGTAAGTCAAAATTTGTGAGTGAGGGCCCACCTATCGAACCATTCATGGAAAATGATCGGTTGGAAGACCACATCACACCTACATTACATTCGTCCTATCTCAATTTTGCCTAAACGAAAGATTGATTCAGCTAGCAGGTCACCGGGAGTGATGCCTGGGGAAGTAAGTCAAAATTTGGAGTGACGGCCTTTATCGAACCACTGCATGGAAAATGATCGGTTGGAAGACCTCATCACACCTACATTACAATTGTCCTATCTCAGTTTTCCTAAACGAGAGATGGATTCAGCTAGCTGGTCTCTCCTGGGGAATTAAGTCAAAATTTGTGAGTGAGGTCCTTTATCGACCCATTCATGGGAAAATGATCGGTTGGAAGACCACATCACACCTACATTACAATTGTCCTATCTCAGTTTTCCTAAACGAGAGATGGATTCAGCTAGCTGTTCTCTCCTTGGGGAAGTAAGTCAACATTTGTGAGTGAGGTCCTCCTTATCGAACCATTCATGGAAAATGATCGGTTGGAAGACCACATCACACCTACATTACAATTGTCCTATCTCAGTTTTGCTAACAGAGAGATGGATTCAGCTAGCTGTTCTCTCCTTGGGGAATTAAGTCAACATTTGTGAGTGAGGTCCTCCTATCGAACCACTGCATGGAAAATGATCGGTTGGAAGACCTCATCACACCTACATTACATTTGTCCTATCTCAGTTTTGCTAAACGAGAGATGGATTCAGCTAGCTGTTCTCTCCTTGGGGAAATTAAGTCAACATTTGTGAGTGAGGTCCTCCTATCTAACCACTGCGCGGAAAATGATCGGTTGGAAGACCTCATCACACCTACATTACATTTGTCCTATCTCAATTTTGCCTAAACGAAAGATGGATTCAGCTAGCTGGTCACTCCTGAGGAAGTAAGTCAACATTTGGAGTGAGGTCCTTTTATCGAACCATTCATGGAAAAATGATCGGTTGGAAGACCACATCACACCTACATTACATTCGTCCTATCTCAATTTTCCTAAACGAAAGATGGATTCAGCTAGCAGGTCACTCCTGGGGAAGTAAGTCAAAATTTGGGAGTGAGGTCCTCCTATCGAACCACTCATGGAAAATGATCGGTTGGAAGACCTCATCACACCTACATTACATTCGTCCTATCTCAGTTTTGCCTAAACGAGAGATGGATTCAGCTAGCTGTTCTCTCCTTGGGAAATTAAGTCAAAATTTGGGAGTGAGGTCCTCCCATCGAACCACTCATGGAAAATGATCGGTTGGAAGACCTCATCACACCTACATTACAATTGTTCTATCTCAGTTTTCCTAAACGAGAGATGGATTCAGCTAGCTGTTCTCTCCTTGGGGAATTAAGTCAACATTTGTGAGTGAGGTCCTTATCTAACCATTCATGGCAAATGATCGGTTGGAAGACCACATCACACCTACATTACATTTGTCCTATCTCAGTTTTCCTAAACGAGAGATGGATTCAGCTAGCTGTTCTCTCCTTGGGAAATTAAGTCAACATTTGTGGGAGTGAGGTCCTTTTATCGAACCACTCATGGCAAAAATGATCGGTTGGAAGACCTTATCACACCTACATTACAATTGTCCTATCTCAGTTTTGCTAACAGAGAGATGGATTCAGCTAGCTGTTCTCTCCCTGGGGAATTAAGTCAAAATTTGGGAGTGAGGTCCTTTATCGAACCATTCATGGCAAAATGATCGGTTGGAAGACCATATCACACCTACATTACATTTGTCCTATCTCAGTTTTTCCTAAACGAGAGATGGATTCAGCTAGCTGTTCACTCCTTGAGGAATTAAGTCAAAATTTGAGAGTGAGGTCCTTTTATCGACCCATTCATGGCAAATGATCGGTTGGAAGACCTCATCACACCTACATTACATTTGTCCTATCTCAGTTTTGCTAACAGAGAGATGGATTCAGCTAGCTGGTCACTCCTGGGGAAGTAAGTCAAAATTTGTGAGTTAGGTCCTTCTATCTAACCACTTGCGCGGAAAATGATCGGTTGGAAGACCCCATCACACCTACATTACAATTGTCCTATCTCAGTTTTGCTAACAGAGAGATGGATTCAGCTAGCTGTTCTCTCCTTGGGGAATTAAGTCAAAATTTGTGAGTTAGGTCCTCCTATCGAACCACTTGCGCGGATCGGTTGGAAGACCTCATCACACCTACATTACATTCGTCCTATCTCAGTTTTGCTAAGAGAAAGATGGATTCAGCTAGCAGGTCACTCCTGGGGGAGAAAGTCAAAATTTGTGAGTGACGTCCTCCTATCGACCCATTGCGCGGAAAATGATCGGTTGGAAGACCTCATCACACCTACATTACAATTGTCCTATCTCAGTTTTGCTAACAGAGAGATGGATTCAGCTAGCTGGTCTCTCCTGGAGGAATAAGTCAAAATTTGTGAGTTAGGTCCTGCTATCGAACCACTTGCGCGGCAATTGATCGGTTGGAAGACCTCATCACACCTACATTACATTCGTCCCATCTCAATTTTTATAAGACAAAGATGGATTCAGCTAGCAGGTCACCCTGGGGAATAAGTCAAAATTTGTGAGTGAGGTCCTCCTATCGAACCATTGCGCGGAAAATGATCGGTTGGAAGACCTCATCACACCTACATTACATTCGTCCTATCTCAGTTTTGCTAACAGAGAGATGGATTCAGGTAGCTGGTCTCTCCCTTGGGAATTAAGTCAAAATTTTGTGAGTGAGGTCCTCCTATCGACCCATTGCGCGGAAAATGATCGGTTGGAAACCTCATCACACCTACATTACATTCGTCCCATCTCAGTTTTGCTAAGAGAAAGATGGATTCAGCTAGCTGGTCACTCCTGGGGAAGTAAGTCAAAATTCGTGAGTGACGTCCTCCTATCGAACCACTGCGCGGAAAATGATCGTTTGAAGACCTCATCACACCTACATTACAATTGTCCTATAAATGTTTTGCTAACAGAGAGATGGATTCAGCTAGCTGGTCACATCTTGGGTGAATTAAGTCAACATTTGTGAGTGACGTCCTCCTATCGAACCACTGCGCGGCAAATGATCGGTTGGAAGACCTCATCACACCTACATTACATTGGTCCTATCTCAATTTTGCTAAGCAAAAGATGGATTCAGTTAGCTGGTCACTCCTGGGAAGTAAGTCAACATTTGTGAGTGACGTCCTCCTATCGACCCATTGCGCGGCAAATGATCGGTTGGAAGACGTCATCACACCTACATTACATTCGTCCTATCTCAGTTTTGCTAACTGAGAGATGGATTCAGCTAGCTGGTCACTCCTTGGGGAAGTAAGTCAACATTTGTGACTGACGTCCTCCTATCGACCCATTGCGCGGCAAATGATCGGTTGGAAGACGTCATCACTCCTACATTACATTCGTCCTATCTCAATTTTGCTAAGCGAAAGATGGATTCAGCTAGCAGGTCACTCCTGGGGGAAGTAAGTCAACATTTGTGAGTGAGGTCCTCCTATCTAACCACTGCGCGGAAAATGATCGGTTGGAAGACCTCATCACACCTACATTACAATTGTCCTATCTCAGTTTTGCTAACAGAGAGATGGATTCAGCTAGCTGTTCACTCCTTGGGGAATTAAGTCAAAATTTGTGAGTGACCTCCTCCTATCGACCCACTGCGCGGCAAATGATCGGTTGGAAGAAGTCATCACACCTACATTACATTCGTCCTATCTCAGTTTTGCTAAGAGAGAGGTGGATTCAGCTAGCTGGTCACTCCTGGGGAAGTCAGTCAAAATTCGTGAGTGATGTCCTTCTATCGACCCATTGCTTGGCAAATGATCGGTTGGAAGACCTCATTACACCTACATTACATTCGTCCTATCTCAGTTTTGCTAAGAGAGAGATAGATTCAGCTAGCTGGTCACTCCTGGGGATGTAAGTCAACATTTGTGAGTGACGTCCTCCTATCGACCCACTGCGCGGCAAATGATCGCTTGGAAGACCTCATTACACCTACATTACATTCGTCCTATCTCAGTTGTGCTACGGGAGAGATGGATTCAGCTAGCTGGTCACTCCTGGAGAAGTAAGTCAAAATTCGTGAGTGACGTCCTCCTATCGACCCATTGCGCGGCAAATGATCGGTTGGAAGACGTCATCACACCTACATTACATTCGTCCTGTCTCAGTTTTGCTAAGAGAGAGATGGATTCAGCTAGCTGGGCACTCCTGGGGAAGTAAGTCCACATTTGTGAGTGACGTCCTCTTATCGACCCATTGCATGGCAAATGATCGGTTGGAAACCTCATCACACCTACATTACATTCGTCCTATCTCAGTTTTGCTAAGCGAGAGATGGATTCAGCTAGCTGGTCACTCCTGGGGAAGTAAGTCAACATTTGTGACTGACGTCCTCTTATCGACCCATTGCGCGGCAAATGATCGGTTGGAAGACGTCATCACTCCTACATTACATTCGTCCTATCTATGTTTTGCTAACAGAGAGATGGATTGAGTTAGAATGGTCACTCCTGGAGAAGTAAGTCAAAATTCATGAGTGACGTCCTTTTATCGCCACATTGCGTGACAAATGATCGGTTGGAAGACCTCATCACACCTACATTTTCCAAATTGTAGATGAGTCTGAATTCCATCTAGAGTATCTACCGACAGCGATGTTTGACAGAGATTGTTGGTAGAAACGAGCCAGGGTAATCCGAAAATACTTCCCGACCTGGTGATGTTAATGATAACAGGATTTTCAAAACCTAAACGAAGTACGGAGAAGAGGAAAAATAGATGGGAAATAAAGATGAGGGTGCTGGATTACTTAACTTATACCATTCCTCTTACATTTCAAAGAATACTGGGCAATTTGTCTTGTAGAATAAGAAGAAAATAGAATACATTTGGTTCTACAGAAGGATGCTAAACATACCAAGTACGTAACATCTTAGTAACGAGGAAGTTACAAGAAATATGTGGGTGACGAGGACCCTTGTTCTTCGATTCAGAAAGAGCTGAAATTTCTGAGACACATAGTGAGGAAAGAGGGCTTAGATAATTTGGCACTCCCAGGATGCAATAAAATGGAAGTGAGAAACAGTGTGTGACCTCCTTAACGAGGCTGTGCAAATGAATGGCAGACTGGGATTTTTAGTCAAGGGACAAGCAAAGCTTACAGCAAAGAAAGTTAGTGAGAGTTATGATCGGTCACATCCTGAAGTGACATGGCCAATAAAATATAAATATGTATAATGATAGCTAAAAAAAGAGAGAAATAATACACTAAGTGCTTCACATTTGTGACCTTGTGCCAGCCAGAGCTAATTTTAATAATATGACTATAATAGGAGTTTGATCTTTACTGGTCTTTTTTTTATCAGACTAAGGTAAATCCGACAAACAGCCTCTAATAATATAGTAATTCCATCATTACTTAGTTTTTTATATTCACGGTCTTGTTCCAGACTAAATTATGTTTGGTAAATATAAAGATTTCAGCAAACGAGGTACGCAGTAACAGGAAATGATTTTGGGGTACACTGGTGCGAGGTAATTTTTAACGAGCTAGATTGGTTGGCTATTACAAGTGAACTCGATCCTCATTGGGTATCACGTACTTTTTGTTTCCTGTAAGTTAAAAGAGGAAAAATTATTTTCTATATTAGATTTGACTAGATTCTTATGACTTCATCACTCGACTGAAACGAATAAAAATATGCTTGAATAATAACCTTCCGCCTTCTTTCTTTGCTTATATATATATATATATATATATATATATATATATATATATATATATATATATATATATATATATATATATATATATATATATATATATATATATATATATATTCAATCATGTTTCATAAAATAATATAGACATGTTTTGTCTAGTTATTTTTTAAAAAATTTGTTTTCGTTCTCTAATCTCTTTAGGTGTAACGTAAGTCGTCTTGATAGGCATGTTGTAGTGTGACCTATGTAATTATTTATGATTTCGGTTTATATCAGGAACACATCTCTTTAAGGGGCTTTTGAACTTCTCAATTATGTTGGATCTTTGTAGTTTTCAATTTCCAGGTGTGTTGTTATTTTTGACAATGAAATTAGCTGTTTTTATATTGTTTGTAATAGATGCTTAATTTACTTGTTTTTGTTCGGGTCAACTGGGGTAGTGTATTTCTTTATGGAATTTCTAAGGGAAGATTCATCTTCTCATAGTTGACGTGAATTTGGCTTTTGTAGAAGATATTTATAAATAAAAAATTACATCGGTCACACTACGACATGCCTATCCAGACGACTTACATTGCACCTATTTAACCACAGCGCAATTAGATCCTAATTCAAAATACACAAACTTACAAGACTCTATCCAATCTAGGAGAAGGAGAACACTGAATACAAAAGGGTCATTTGGGGACCTTGTGGCACGTAGTGCACCAGGTCACTGTATTCAGCCCTTCAAAAAGTGTGGATGGTCCTACACGAAACCTTCACCACTATAATCAAATCTCATGTACTGTTGTCGGGTTGTAGGTTTCCTAGGAACTGATCTGCTTGACCCTCATACTAGTTGAAAATACAAGCATAATGACCTCATCCATATTTTAAAAAAAGATTAAAAATAACGGAAGCCTTAATAATAAAAAAGAAAAAGCCAATACTTAATAATATTAACTACGAACACTGCCACAATATATTAGCCGTGATTTGAAAATAAAACATCCCTATAACTCTAGATAAATGCATACAACCAATACATTCAGTTAAATTTAAAAATAAAATCATCCTTGATAATGACTAGAAGAATAGCCGGAAGCGCACGGGAATGCAGACCTTTTTGAACAATTTTTATACACTTTGTGTCCAAAAAAGAAAAGCCTTGTATGGAAACAAGAAAAATCAAATAAAGAGCTTAATCGCAGTAACATATCAATCGTCAGTAATGAAAGGAGGCAATGGATAGCGGCTCGGATTGAGGAATCGGAGAGCCGAGTTCGAATTCCAGTCCAATCATTTACATTCACTTACGTGCTAATACCCTTGGGAAAGGTGTGAAACCTCTTCTCCCTCCAGCTATGTGTAAATAGCAGGACAGACTGGGTTCTATAGCGTTGGATGGCAACTGGTCTAGGAGGAGGACAACTCTGAATTCAAAAGGGTCGTTTAGGGACCTTGTGGCACGTAGTGCAGCAGGTCTCTGTATTCGGCCCTTCAAAAAGTGTGGATGGTCCTGTACAAAACCTTCACCACTATAATCAAATCTGCTGTTGTCGGGCTGTCGGTTTCCTAGGAACTGATCTGCTTGACCCTCATACGTCGGATTCGACGGGAGAGTCGAGTATATATATATATATATATATATATATAGTTATATATATATATATAGAGAGAGAGAGAGAAAGAGAGCAGCAGATAAGTATTTAAACATATAACAGACAATGAACGTCTATTATGTCTGATCATGAGCCTTTCTAAAGGTTGTATATTTGCTTTAATTTCGAGTGAAAATAAAGACAAAAATTGTTCAATGGTTATACGGACATTTTAACAAAGATATTCAACATTGAGAATGATATTTTGATATGTTGTCAACGTAACAAAATATCATTTTCGATAGTGAATATCTTTGTCAAAATGTCCGTATAACCACTCTGAAGATGGCTCATGTGAGCCGAAAGCTTAGATCAAGGACTAACTTGGTCATTTCATTTCTTCCCTATTTTCATTATTTAATTTCTTCTTTGTTTCCTTTATTTTTTTACTTCTCTCTTTTCTTCATTTCATTTTTTCATTTCTTTTTTCTTCTCTCTTTTTCTTTATTTAATTTCTTCTCCCTTTTTCTTTATTTCATTTCTTCTGTATTATCGAATAAAAGAAAGTATACAAAAATTTATTAATTTAAATTAGCTGTGACGTAATATAATTATGGCTTGATAATGTTGCTTTTTACCTTCTTTTCAGGTCAGACTAGTGTGAATTTATTTTTAGCTGTCGTATATAATGACATAATCTACGGCTGAATTAAACCCTGCTCCCGTTTCAGTAAGGAATGTTCAAAAACATCTATTAGTGTATTTACAGGTTTAAAGTTGTTGCATATGTAGCAACAATTTATCAGGTATCACCTGAATTTTAAATCTCTTTAAAGAAAAAGTAGCTAATAGCGTTTCAATAAAAAATAATTATATATGGCGCTTAAGATTTTAACATATAATAAAACTGCTATTTTACATCTGTTCCTTAAGGATGGTAGGGGATATTGATACGAAATTATTATTATTATTATTATTATTATTATTATATAATTGTGTTTGTCTTTCCTTTCGTTAGTTTCTTAGTTACTTTCCATGATCGTTAAGCTGGACCAATACGTCATAAATAATAAACTATTCCGTTTTTACTGCCTGGAAGAGTGGGAAAATACACTACTTGTTTTCGGTTTGAAAATGAAAGAAAGAAAGAAAGAAAGAATGAAAGAAGGAAAGAAAGAAAGAATGAAAGGATGAAAGGATGAAAGAAAGAAAGAAAGAAAGAAAGAATGAAAGAAAGAAAAAAGGAAAGAAAGAAAGAATGAAAGAAAGAAAGAAAGAAAGAAAGAAAAAAGGAAAGAAAGAATGAAAGAAAGAAAAAAGGAAAGAAAGAAAGAATGAAAGAAAGAAAGAAAGAAAAAAGGAAAGAAAGAAAGAATGAAAGAAAGAATGAAAGAAAGAAAGAAAGAAAGAAGGAAAGAAGGAAAGAAAGAAAGAAGGAAAGAAAAAAGAATGAAAGAAAGAAAGAAGGAAAGTAAGAAAGAAGGAAAGAAAGAAAGAATGAATGAAAGAAAGAAAGAAAGAAAGAAAAAGGAAAGAAAGAAGAAAAGAAAGAAAGAAGGAAAGAAAGAATGAATGAAAGAAAGAATGAATGAAAGAAAGAAAGGAAAGAAAGAAGGAAAGAATGAAAGAAAGAAAGAAGGAAAGAAAGAATGGAAGAAAGAATGAAAGAAGGAAAGAAAGAAAAGAATGAAAGAAAGAAAGAATTCTTTAACGTGTCATACATATTTAGTCTTGATTACGTGGAAAAAACAAAACAGTTACCTGGTTTCAGTGGAAGATAAGCGTATGTCATCGCTGTTTCAATGAAATGGAAAAGTTGTAAAATTCAATTCGTTTCATTTGTACCCCCTTACTTCTTAACATAACGACCAGCATTCATATTTATGATTGTTATTGCAATATTTTGTTAAAATTGCTGAAGGAGACCTCCTTCGGATATTTTATTGTTATAGTATTCGCCATGGTCTTAATCATTAACTTAAGAATTTAGATTCATGAAAAAATTAAAATAGCAAAATCATGAAATTATCACGGGTCTTTCTAATAATAATATTAATAATATCATCATCATCATCATCTATATCTTTTGATTTCTGCTGTTCACTTGTTTCCTTCCGGGTCCCAACCAGAGACCTAAGTTCAGAAATGGCATCAGGACATGTTCCACTTTTTTCTTTTTTTTTTAAGGGCGATTATGAAATCACAAAAACACTTATTTCGATTAAATTCTGTCGTACTATTTTTACTGGTGCTCCGACTGCGTGAATTTAAGAGTGATACTGGGTTAGCGTCTAGGTCCCACCCTTTTACAGTCCAAACAGTTAAAAGTAACCACCTCTTCTACTCAAACAGCTTTTTCTCTCACACTTCCCGACAGTAGAACTCCCTTCCGCTTACTTGTTTCCCTTCAAAAATTTAAATGGAATGACACTCCCACCTTGCTTGGGGTGAAATACTTATTAAAAAAAAAAGAAGACATAAAAAAAAGTTTCTTAAAACGTATATTTCGCTACTTATATAAATGTAAAAGCATATGAGTTGGCAACAATATAAATGAAAAGACACTGTTTAGTATTTACTGCTAATTTGTTTAAATCTGTCACTCCTTGCAGATTATATTGTCATTATAGCTGTGTTGGCGGATTCAACCATTTTCTTTTGATTTTACGATATTATTGTGCACGTTTGTTTGGGAGAGCAGTAATTTTGTTAAGAAAGGTGAAATAGGGAAAAAAACCTGAGCGTAGATTAATATTTGCGTAATATTCTATGGCAGCACTCTCTAGAATTTTCCTTCTGAATCGTTAAATCAAAAGAAAATGGTTAAATCCGCCAACACAGCTATAATGACAAATTCTCCACACGTGACACTAACTGACGTTATTTTCAGTTAATAATATGAAAATAGCCTTCTCTACATTCCTCCAGTTGCTAAGACAATATCAAAACAAGGCATAAATTCAGTGAAAAACAAGATTCGTCCTTCGTCATGGCTAAAAGAATAGCCAAAAGTGCTTGTAAAACATTCGGACAATTTTTATATAATTTATGTCCTGAACCTTTTAGATCTTGCTCTCGCTTCTTGAAGATGTTTCAGAAAAGCAGATTGAAAACTGCTGAGTCTACTAAAACACGTTGATCTACCCGCTCCAAGGCTAAGCGCTCAAGGGTGTTA
>CAHIKZ030000539.1:87500-105000 GCA_903632075.3 Acanthosepion pharaonis | reverse complement strand
AAGAATATAATATAAAAATATGTAATTTCCATGGTTATAATTTATTACATTGGAATCATAATCTCGATCTGTGATTAAGCCTTATATTAAATTTTTCTTGTAATCGTACAAGTGTTTTATTTTCTAGAAACAAACTGTGTAAAAACTAAAATTATTTTTGATAATGGCTAAAAGTATAAACGAAAGCTCTCGAAAATGCAGAAGATTTTGTCAGATTTTACACACCCTGAGTCCAGAAAAGAAAACACTTGTTCGAACTCAAGAAAAATTAAATAAAAGCTTAATCGCAATACTTTTTTCGTCGTTTTTTCTTGAAACTTGCATGAAACAGAGACTGCTGCCTAAATACAAAATATGTAAGTCTCATGGTAGGGCTATATATATATATTTTTTTTTTTCGAAACGAGTCTAGTTATCTATCTATCTATCTATATATATATATTCAAAAGAATTATCTGATTTATTTTTAATCCGACATTTTTATTAATTCAAACGTTACTATCAGGGATACTTTGTACTGGGTTGTCTAATTCAAATGCGAAATATCCAATATAATAACGTTTGAAGTATATATATATATATATAATATATATAATCGGCTGACATCGTACTGCAATTAATTTTTTTATTAAGTTTTTTTTTCTATTCGTGTTTCTTTTTACGATATAAAGTGTGTAATACATTTTCAAATGTTCTATATATTCCGCGCTTTCGGCTATTCCGCTACCCATTATCAAGACTTTTTTTAACTGAATATACAAACAGAAGGAAAACGGAATAAAATAGAATGGCAGTACCTTGTCAGTCGTCTTTTAGGAAATTTATATAAAAGTAGGATTGCTGTCCAAATACACAATTATATTTATATAATGGATAATAATTTAAAAAAAAAATTGTTTTTTTTCTTTATCGAGTTCTGGCAATAGAAACAAATGTCCATACCTGTAAGTATTACAAGGAGAAAAATGCAAAAGTCTCTTAAGGTTTTATCCATAACTGCTTCTCTGGTTGAAATACTTATTCCGACACACTTCGTTTGAGTATCTGTGGATGTCTACCTCTGTCTTTTTTGATTGGTCGTCGTCATATGCTGTTGTCGTTACGTTGTTTCGCCAGTGACTGGCTGTGAGAATGAAAAGGAAGTCTTTCTTCCCGGTTGAAATTGCATACTTTAAAAGTGACAACACCGGTGTAGATTACCAGACTTCATAAAAATAATAATAATATTAAAAAAAGAAGCAAACAACAAAAGGTTTTGATGTTGTTATTATTATTGTTATAGCAGGTGTATTTCATTTTCTTTAAACCTTGCTTGGCTATTTGACAATTTTTCATGTTATTTTTCTCTCCTATCTATATATAAATTACCCCTTAATGTAACCCTCTATCTTGAGGTACCCCCGGGCATTGTACAGTGTGAAGCTTACTGAAAAAAACAACATTTATTTGTTTAAATCCTTTCTTCGATAGGAAGTTTATTTATAACGCAACCTCGCAATTTTTATCCTGTTCATCTGCTTACGCAGTGTGAGTTTGCGTTATAAATAAACTTTATATCTAGGAGAGGAGTTAAACAAACAAATGCCTTTATTTTAAAACAAGCTTTACCCTGTACAAAGCCCCGGGAACCACTGGAAGGAGAGAGTTACATTAAGGGGTAGTTTATATGGATAGGAGGGGAAGATAATGGTTGACTCTAGACTTGAACAGGTTAAGATTGTAGTGATACGGGAAACATCCTCTTGGGAGTCTGTTTCACAGGGTAGTGGAATACGGATGAAGTGTGGCATGTGTCATGGTGGGTCCTTGCTGTGAAGGTTATATCTGACGGAACCAAGGAATGCAGTTCGTCATGACACTAGCCGTGAGGATTGTGCAGTTTTCGTACTTGGACTCCTATATTTAACACTAGCAGCATGGCCCGGCGTTGTCCGTGCTTGATTCAAAAATCGTACGACTTATACAGCAATCGCTATCACTTGACTTAAAATATTTTTGCCCTTCCTTGCCTTTAAGGGAGTGCCCTTTGCCTTGCTGATGTTGCTACATGCCTTACTTCTTGCCTATCTCACACTGCAAATTATTTCTAAGCTCTATACTAAACATTAAATCTGTTACGAAAAAAGAACTAAACAAAATGAACACAAAAAAATGGAAATGGTCGTCATGGGTAAGACATTAAACTACATCCCCGCCCAGGGTAAGACGTTAAACTACATCCGCGTCCTGGGTAAGACGTTAAACCACGTCCAGCAGCAAGTCCTCTGATCAGGAGGTTTTGAGGAGCGTGGAACCACCTCTTAATTGCTGGTATTCCCAGGTCCACCTTGACCCAGTGTGGTAGCACCTGTTAGGGTCCCAGCTATGGATAAAAAGTTAACTTTTACCAGCAATACTTTTTTGAAAAAAATTATTACCAGCAATACAATTTTGAAGGAAATATATTACAAAAAATATATATATTACAAAACAAAATATTACCAGCAATAAAAATTTTGTCAGCATTAAATAATCCATTGAGGTAAAAGAAACCAAACTAATCTAAACCAAAGAATACATATTCTATTCAGACGAATCTATCCTAAAAATGTTGTCGGCATTAAATAACCCATTGAGGTGTTGATATGCCGTTAAACAAAATAAACCAAACCAATCTAAACCAAAGAATACATATTCTATTCATACGAATCTATCTTAAAATGTTGCCGGCATGAAATAACCCATTGACGTTGATATGCCGTAAAACAAACCAAACCAAACTACTGGAAATGGGTTATAAACATTTTCGATTCCTCATTCTATAATAAATTATTACAGATCATACAACTCGTCCTATCGATCTGTTTATCTGATCGGCCTCAGATGAACACTGCTTTTCTGCCATTTCTCACATCCACAGCCTTTAACCAGTTTTTAATTGCATATTCTGGTGCTGTCTATTTGATCAATAAAAGTTCTTGTTGACCAAACTCTTAATCTTGTGCTAGACTGTTCTTTCGAGATTGTTCGCAGCTCTGTCGAACTCTCTGACTTTGGCAGAGAGGAACCCGGACGAAGCTGTGCCGAAGGGCAGTTTCGTCCGGGGAGATAGACAGTCCCGAACAAGTTCATGCGGATTCTACGGGAATATTTTTGGCCGAGCTTATGAGCTCGGAGAACCCACGGTAAACACGACCTTGTGTCATATACATCCCTCGTGGGTGAGGTGGCTGTTAAATATTAGCTCTTAATCTTTTTTCATCATTTGGCGCCCTGTCGACTGGGGCTTCAGAATACGCCGACTGCACCTCTTCAGAGTGGTAAGACTCTCCCCAATGAGGCCTCCTAGCTAATCCCCATTGCAGGCACCTGCTCAGGCACATTTATCTTTGTTCAATACCCAGAGAGCCTACCTGTAGTTTATACTGCAACTAGACTCCTGCAGGCCGATAACATCACGAAGTCACCTTCCTGAAAAATCGACGATGGTGAGATTCGAACCCGAGTCTCGTGGCCAGAATAATATAACAAATGGAAAACCGTTTTCTTGAAACTAGATTACGCATTTCACCTTTCTCTCGGCTACATCAGATAAAAAAAAACGGAAGACAGAAATATGCGGATGTGTGTGCTTAAAAATTAATTTATATTTTTTCGATAAAAAATACAACTCATCCTTAGCCCCAGTTAACTATATATATATATATATGTCTTAAAATAATTGTCGGACTTTGTCCATTTCATTTTTATATTTTATATTTTTGATACGCCATGAGCAGATATGAATGTACGTGAGAGAATCATGAAAGATTGTAGTTTAAAGACAGTAAATTCAACTGTGCTAACCGAACGCTCCTCTGTGGCCCAGTCGGTAAAGGCACGCCAGGCTATATGACGGTTCCGTATAGGATACAGGTTCCATTCCTGTTGGAGGACGAAATATTTGTATTTATAAAAAGAATGTATAAACATAAAAATGTCTTGAATTATTATTCGGACTAGTGTCCTCATCTTTGTCGCCATATTTATTACAACGTTTCGGCCGTTGTACACTCCGGCCTTCTTCAGTGTCTTTGGGTCTTGTCATTGGATCTAACCAACGCCTTTATCCACTTTGCCATGTGTCCTTGAAAAGAGTGTGAATTCAATACGCGGTTAAGTCAGTGGTGAGGAGAATTAACAGGAGATAACTGATAACTGATATCCATTAAATATGGCACGTGAAACTAGAACAGTCTACCCCAGTGAGCGAAATAAATTGTTCAGTTCGAACATTCCAACTACCTGAAGAAGGCCGGAGCGTACAACGGCCGAAACGTTGTAATAAATATAGTGACAAAGATGAGGACAATAGTCCGAATAATGTAAATAGTGTACATAATACCTCATCTCACAAATATAGACAGATACTGAAAGGCCGAAATATTGTAATAAATATGGCAACAAAGATGCGGACAATAGTCCGAATAATGTAAATAGTGTACATAATACCTCATCTCAGAAATATAGACAGATCTTGAAGCCATCCTAATTAAAAAAGCAAAAATCCAACATAAATACATCCATACATTTAATACTGGCAGAAACATCTTAAACATATTTGATATCTGATCCTCCAAATAATAAGCACCAACCCCTGCTTATTAATAACCACATTGTCTAAATATTACCTATAAAACTAAAATAATAAGCAACCTATTTCAAACCAAAACATACAGCCATGATGACGGTTGACGATAACCGAATGCGCTCGGGAAAACACGGTGGACTAGGGGGTTACTTCAACAACTTAGACCCAAATAAAAAAAAAATGCGTGAAAGCAAGAAAAAATGATTATTAAACGGAAAAGTTCCGTAGTCTTCAAAAGTGGACATTGAAGTCAACCCACTAACGATTCTGGGTTTTGGCTTCAATCTCCACTTTATATATATATATATATATATATATATATATATATATATATACACTATATAAATATCCCAAATATCTATTATATCTATAAAATAAAATAATAAGCAACCTATTTCAAACCAAAACATACAGCTATGTTGCCGGTTGACCGTAATCAAAAGCGTTCAGCAAAACACCATGTACTAGGGTCTTATTTCAATAACTTAGACCCAAATATGAAAAAAAAAACTTACGGGAAAGCAAGAATAAACAGAAAAAACGGAAAATTTCCGTAGTCTATAACAAGAGCTACAAGGGACAGAAAGTTGTGGAGGGCCATTATCTACTTTATTTAGATAGCTACTTTTCAATGTTATAAGATCTATTGCTGCTTGATTACAAGGCATTAAGCCAGTTTAAATTTCATAGCAATCCAACTTGAAAATAAGGTTAGAAAGACCTTGACAACTATCGCCCTATCACATTCCCATAAGACATAAAAAAAATCAATTCATTGTCAAAAAAACAAATGTGAATAGTTTTACTTTGGAGAAAACCAGTCGCGCTAACAAGTGGGTTTTAGAAATGGGACTCAGAAATAGACCATATCAAACAATATATCGTTTGACTGTAAAAATAACAGAATACTAATCCTTTTTCGGTGAGGTGAAGTGGAAACATGATATTGAATCAAGCACTAGATGAGATTCTCGGAAAGTTGGTTTACGATATCGTGTCATAAAATTTTTTCACGCCAGAACTCATCTTGCACTATCATAAATCTCTCATTCGTTACTCGGATATTTGACCGACGGATAATTGGCCAACGGATATTTGGCCGACGGACATTTAGCTGAAAATATAGTGGCCTAATCACATGTATGTCACACTCTTTATTGTAATGTGTTACATAGAGAGTGTCCATAAAGTTCGTGTGAACTTTAACAAATTTATAACTTAATTTGTATTTGCGATAGAAATAATCTGTAAAAAGGATTAGAAATAAGTAAATCTATATTTCTTTAAGGTTTTATTGAAATTTTATTTAAGTTTCCACATGTCCTCCATCATTAGCAATACAAAGGGTAATACGATTTTGCAGTTCACGGAAAACATTTTCCAACTGATTTACAGTAATGCCTGAAATCACATTAGTTATTTTAGCTATACTTAAAACTAGGTACATTAAACTTTATAACATTTTTTACAGATTATTTCTATCGAAAATATAAATAAAGTTATAAATTTTTTTTAAAGTGCTTAGAATTTATGGACACCCTGTATATTTATCTCTATCTATAAAAGGCAGTATGTGTGTGTGTGTATGTGTGTGTGTGTGTGTGTGTGTGTGTAACGAATGCACGGCCGCAATTTTCGACGGATTTGCACCAAAATTTACATGCACATGCTCCAAGTTAGTGGGAAGGCCAAGCATTTCCCAACTCTCATCGATAGTGGAAATAATCGATTTTTTCATGTTTCTACGGCAGTTTTCATGTAGTTTGCAGCCATTTTGTACTGGCCAGAGTGAGAGCCTATAGCTGGCTGCCACGAATAGGCAGGAAGATTCTATTGGCCAGCGTGAGAGCCAACAGCTGTCTGACACGAATGTTAACTAGCATGCTAGCATGCAAAAAAATCGATAGCTGCATTCGTCACAAGTGGGAAAAATTTAAATCTGCCTGGCACTTTACTCCAATTTGCTCATTCGTAACTGGGTTAGGTGTGAAAAAATATTTGTTGTTAACATTCTTATTTCATTCGTTTTTTCCAGTTACGAGTCCTTTTTTAAAGCTGATCGTTTTGTGTTCATTTTGTTTAGTTCTTTTTTTGTAACAGATTTAATGTTTAGTATAGAGCTTAGAAAAAATTCGCAATGTGAGATAGGCAAGAAGTAAGGCATGTAGCAACATCAGCACGGAAAAGGGCACTCCTTTAAAAGCAAGGTAGTGCAAAAATATTTTAAGTCAAGTAATAGCGATTGCTGTATGAGTCGTACGATTTTTGAATCAAGCACGGGCAACGCCGGGCCATGCTGCTAGTTTACTGTATCAATTTATAATTTTTCGTTATTTTTTTTTTGTTTTTTTTGACGCGCTTGTTAAAAAAAATCTATTCAGTATATATTATATTTTACTTCTAATATTACTTTATAAGTATTTTGAGAAAAAGTACATTTTACTACAGCAAAATTCTTAAGCTTTTACGATATGGAAGATATTTCAATTTCGCTTTTAATGATCATTATCTTAAAGGGATATACTAGCTATTATCTTATGTGTTAAATACGAATTTAAATTATTACGTGCTACTTTTTTACCCAAATACACTCAAATATTTTTAAAAGTAATAATTTTAATAAACAAATATTGAAGTAAGAAAACTTTTAACTTTAAATTTAGATTTAGTAATTTAATCACTTGAACTTCAGTGGTAATTATTAGTCCTATTTTACCTTATAATACTACTAATTAAAATACTTAAGTTATTGCTTGTTACTATTTTTACTTGTACTTTTTCGGTGAAATGTCCGTTTGACCAAATATCTCTCGGAAAATATCCGGCCACGATTCGATTGTGCATTGAATATCACTGCCATATATGCTCGGTTGCTTCTACTATATATCTCGAGGCTTTAGTCAATATCCAAAGAAGAATCTGCAATATTATCGGCCCTGAGCTGGAACCAAGACATCACTCACTTTCCCACCGTCTTGGTTTTGTGTGGCTACACTCCATCTTTTCTATAAATATGTTCATGGAAACTGTTTTAATGATGCTTACTCCTTTGTACTTCGACCACATGAATTTACTACTAGATGGGCAATTAGGTCTCATAGTTTCTATTCTCGTACTTCTGAACTGTGGAACTCCCTTCTTGCTTCCGTGACACTCACTTCTACATATACACAGACACACATGCATAGAGGTGTATGCATGTTAGTTCGTACATACACACCCATATATCTATCTATCTATCTATCTCTCTCTCTCTCTCTCTCTCTATATATATATATATATATATATATATATATATATATATATATATATATATAAAAGGGAAGAGGTTATAGTTGTTCCAAAGAGAAAAAAGTGTATACATTAAAAAAAAGAGAGAAACCGCAAACGTTTTTCATTATAATGTGGATGTTTTAAATATATATATTATGCTTTATTTTCCATAATTTTGCAACCTTCTTCAGGCAAAGAGTGGATATTTCAACATATTATTAAAATGAAATTATTTTCCTTATGTTTTTCGGTATTAAACATTCTCTTTTTTGTGTGGTAAGGACACAAATGTCTTTCTTGAACTGGCAGTGAGAAAGTTCTGTGTGAAGGGTAAAAAAACAATTAAGATTAGTCCGAGAAAGAGTGAGGGAAGATATCTGTATTCTTATCTGTTAATAACCCCTATGTGATCTTAGATCTATTTCCATATTTTTGTATTGTGTGTGTTTTTGTTAGCATGCGTATGTATATGAATATTCCCTCTCCATACATACTGTCTAATTATAAGGAATTAGTATACACATACAGCCATACATACATAGACACCCACATATACACGTAAATAAAAGTAACAAGTAAAAAGAAAGCCTTGGAATGGCCGAGTTAAAGTCTTGATCTAAACCCAATTGAAAATCTGGGATTCAAATGAAAGAAGATAGTGCATGCAAGAAACCCAGGTAATGTCGTGCAACTGTAGGAGTTCTGCCAAGAAGAATGGTAAAAAATCGGAACTCACTACCACCAGAAACTTCTTGAAAATTATACAAAAAAACTGGTTGACATTGTAACCTCAAAAGGAGCAGTCGCCAAATATTAAATGTAAAGCTCCACTTACGTTTGCACATCTTAAATTTTAATTAATATTTTTATTCCAGCTTGATAAAAATCTTTATAATTCGTTATAATCCATTTAGTAAAGTCTTTTCTTAATTAATATATAGTTTCATTAGGATTAAAAAGAGACAATTATTATAAAAATTATCTTAGGTGTCCACTTACTTTTGCATATATATATATAAAAAGAAAGAACAGTAAGATATATAATCCGGTGTTCTTATAGATATTTTTATTTTTACAAAATAGTGCTCAATGTAAATTTACAGAGCATTAATATTATAAATTAATTGATTTAAAATATGATTTTTTTTCGCTACACAGTTCTATCCATGTTTCAAAAATGGAAGCTAAAAGCCCTGAATTTAATTTTGTAATTAAATTAAAGACATTGGTTCCATTTCATTCTCAAGCTAATTTTGGAGTAACTTTTAAAATTTATGAATTATGATTTTAGCTGTGTCTTTAAAACCCAGTAATTTTAAAAGTTACTCCAAAATTCGCTTGAGGATGAAATGGAACTAATGTCTTTAATTTAATTACAAAATTAAATTCGGGGCTTTTAGCTTCCATTTTTGAAACATGGTTAGAACTGTGTAGCGAAAAAAAAAACATATTTTAAATCAATTAATTATATATATATATATATATATATATATATATATATATATATATATATATATTGGAGGCATGGTGAAGTAATGGATAGCGGCTTGGTTTGAGGAATACCCTTGGGAAAGGTGTGAATGCTCTTCTTCTCCCTCCAGTTATGGGTAAATAGAAGGACAGACCTTGGATGGCAACTGGTGTAGGAAAAGGACAACTCTGAATTCAAAACCTGCGGAGGGTCGTTTGGGGACCCTGTGGCACGTAGTGCGCCAACTCTTTGAATTCGGCCCTTCAAAAAGTGTGGATGGTCCTGCACAAAAACTTCATCTCATGTGCTGGCGTCGGGCTGTCAGTTTCCTTGGAACTGATCCGCTTGACCCTTATAAGTCGAATTTGACGGGAGAGTCGAGAGTATATATATATATATATATATATATATATATATATATATTATCTTGCACATATTTAAATGACCCTTTTAAAAAATATTTGTGGATAAAAATATAAATTAAGCTGATGAATAAAAATGCCAATTTTTTTACCATTGCACTCCCGGACAACTCACTGAATAACCGAAGTATACGTTTGTTAGCAGGTACCCCCACCCTACCAAAACTTAACCAGATTTTGTAATTAACATATATTGGATACATGTCTAGCGAAAATGAAACCCAACCCTCCCTAAATTAAAATAGATTTTCCTAACCTTAACAAATCATAATATCAATATTGTCTGCGCTTATAAAATAAATTTCTTTGAAAGTTTATTCCTAATATCGCTTGACAATGGAACGCGACTATGGATTTTAAGTTTAATTTTTATAATTAAATTTATAAATTTAGTTTCAGTTTTGAAATATGGAAAATTTCTGTGTCGCGATGGAATCATATTTTTAAAAAGAAAATAATTACATATGTGTGTGTGTGTATTTATGTATAACTACCGTTAAGTTATATATCCAAAACAAAAAAGAAAAAGGAATTATGATGTTAATACGAGATTAGTTAATAACAATATGAAAATTGTTATTTTTCTAACAATCTAGGTATTATGTTAACAGCTCAACGATTATTACGCTCAATCCGCAAGGATTTTCTACCTCCTCACTATATCAGTTTCTTAATTTATCGTTTTAAATATCGGCGTGATGCTGGCTATATAGATAAAACCAGTCAAATTTGAAATTAAGAATATGTAACCATGTATTGGTTAGTCTTTGAAAAATTATCATGATAATTTGTATCGGTTCGTGAACATATCCGATACTGCTATAAGCTGAACCTTTATTACATAAACATTATGGTGCTTCATCCTACACCAAAGACTTTCTCTCAGTCCCGAGTAAGGTGCGGTGTTTCTGTGAAACCAAAAACAAATAAAACGCTTAGAAGTACGACAAACTGGAGAAGGGTGTGGTCTCCACTAAAGATTGGTGAGTGATTTGAAATTCCGTTGCAGAAATCTTTGTCGCAAAGCCAAGCACATATCAACGCTTTCTGGTAGACGCACATAGAGACATTTGTTTTCGGGTTTAAAAATTTCATTAACGGGTGGTGAGTCAAGGTCAGAGTTCGGTTGCTGCATCGTCTTCTTACCAAATTGATCCGTCCTGCACAAAAGATAATAAAAATATTTATATTTGTAAGTGTTTCAAATTTGTCTTGGAACCTTAATATTATCCCCCGCCTCCGCCCGCGCCACAAAGAAAAAAAAAGCAGATTGAAGACGGACATTGAAACAAATTATTAAATCATAAAATGAAGGGTGAAATGGATAAATTGTCGTCTAAATGACGCAGAAAGAATAAAAATGACACAGACATCATTTTACCAGATATACAGCGTGCGATGGATAAATTGTCGTCTAAATGACACAAAAATGAAAATAAAAATGGCCTCTACTTTTAACAGATATACAGCGTGCGATGGATAGATTGTCGTCTAAATGACGCAGAAAGAATAAAAATGACACAGACATCATTTTACCAGATATACAGCGTGCGATGGATAAATTGTCGTCTAAATGACGCAGAAAGAACAAAAATGACATCATTTTAACAGATAAACAGCGTGCAATGGATAGATTGTCGTCTAAATGACGCAAAAAAAAAAAAAATTAAAATAACGCTGGCAGACTTCATGAGTTCAAGCGTCCGACGAGGCTGGCATCTCGCTCTCACCCCTTCACTGTCGAAACTCCTAAATGTAGCCGTCTCTTCTACTCCAATAGCTTCATGTCTCGCACCTCTCGCCTGTGGAACTCCCTTCCCTATTCCAGTTTCCCTGAGTGCTATAATCTCCATCTATTCAAATGTAATGTCAATCGACATCTCCAGTTGCCTTGATCTATCCACTACCCTTCTCATCCTTTCTTCTATCACTCCTATCTGATCTTGCTCCAAATTTTCTGTAACCCCTTGCGTCCTAGTGGCTTCCCGCCTTGCTTGGGGTGAAACGCTTAAAAAAAAAAAATTTAACAGATATACAGCGTGCGATGGATAAATTGTCGTCTAAATGACGCAAAAATGAAAATAACACTAACATCACATTTTAACATATATTTACTAAAATTACACAAAAAAGTCTTCAAATACTAAAGAAAAAATTATTCCATAAAATCTCCATTGGTTTCAACCGCGGTCTCCGGGCGACTTCGGAATCTGCTGCAAATATTCTGGACGGTTTCCTTGTTTAAGTTGGTGAATGCTGCCATAATCCTTGCCTGGTGTTACAAGGAGTTTTACTGGTCTCTCACTCAATTGCGTCTCACAAATAATAATGAAGGGGGCTGCAGCCTGGGGAGTTAGGGCGCTAAATAAAAGGGATGTTGTGGTCTCATAAATTGATTAACAGCCATAACTGGGTTCTCCTGGTTGAGTAGCATGGTGCAGAGTCCTATTGTCAAATATAAGATCTTCTAACAGCCATCCTCTTCACCCAAAGCAACACTATCTCCTCAAGGTACTTGATGTAGGCCTATGTGTTTAGTCTGAGTCTCACAACAAAAAATTCGGGAGTTATTTTCTTATCAAAACGATCAGAATGTAATGGAACAATGTGAACGTAACGATGTCGATTGTAATCGAACTCGGCTTGCTGATTTTTCGTTCCAACCCTCTAATCCTTACACCACCCACACATCCGCAACAATGCCAGCAAATAAAAAGTAAGTAAAACTAAATGCTATTGTTCCTTTTAAGCTTCAATAAATTGAAATTATAGGCCTTAACTTTTAGTCAGGATTAATAGAAAAATCCTGAGTTATATATGTCATCTTTTAACAATTACGTCCGGTTTGTAATGTATATTTAAAGAATGAATAGATTTATTTTTAATACGACATTTGTATTATATATATATATATATACAGTAGCGTCCAAAACTAAGGGACAAAATTTTAAAACCTAATATTTGTTAGAAATAACAACTGTGAAAAGCTGAAATTTTGACAACTGGTAGTCGTTATCATCCATCCCACGGCCTTGTGCCACATGATGCCCACGTGGTGGTGGTGGTGGGGGGGTCTAAATACCGTCGCTCAGTGGTTCGGCCAGTCAGTCGATGCCGGACGACCGTTAGTCGGATACTAAAGTATCAGCGACCACAACTAGATTTCTCTGCGTCATTACCTATTATATGAAGTTCCTAAAGTTTTGTACGTCGAACCTATTTTAGGACCGACTTAGTACAAATACAAGCCTCCACTGTGAAACCACTCCACAACTGTTTTTTTTAGCAGCCAGCCCCACTCCACCTAATCTTAACCTGACTTTGTAAGTAAAATATATTGGATACATAAGTTGTCTAGGGAAATTAAAATCCAACCACATCTAAATTAAAATAGATTGTATTTTCCTTAGCCTTAACAGCTCATAATTGTCCACGCTTATAAATTAAGTAAATTTCTTAGAAAATTATTCCTAACATCGCTTTACAATGAAACGAGACTATGGATTTTAATTTTTATTTTTATGATTAAATTTATAAATTTAATTTCAGTTTCGAAACATGAAAATTTTCTGTGTCGCGATGTAATCATATTTTTAAAAAGAAAATAATTATATTTTTCTCTACTGTTTGTATAGGGCACTGTGATTTTAAAAATAAAAATAATTGCTAAGAACACCAGATTATAAATCTTACTGTTCTTTCTTATTATTTTAGTATATATATATATATATATATATATATATATATATATATATATATATATATATATATATATTGAATTAACCCTTTTCCTAAACATTAATGCAGTTCCTGTTTTTGTTTCTAAGTATTTCTTTCTGTGAGTCGTACTGAGATAAAAATCTTATTTCGATGTCAAATCCATACACTGTAATAATAATCTTTAAAGCCTCCGAGGCAAAAAAAAAAAAAAGCTATCATCGGCTACCCTTTAATAACATGGGGTTTAAAATCCCGATATAGTCTTTCCTTCTTTTTCTTTTTTTTAATCTTCTTTTGGTTTTAGTTTCATATTTTCAGCTAATATTTCGTGTTACTTGACAGCACTCTAAAAAGAAACTGTCACACGTGAATAAAAAACAAGATTCCCAAAGCATTCATCAAATGTTTCTTTTTAAATAGAACACTACGTAGCCTGTCTGTTGTTGATTGGTTAATAAATAGGTACGTATATGACATTAATAATTTGTATTATTTTTTCATTCTGACATCTGTTATCTAAAAACAAACAAATATTGAACCTCTACAAGGCCCAAGAGACACTGCAGGTAGAGAGTTGCAAAGTAAAAAGTACAGTTTATGCGGATATTGGGGTAGATAACAGTTAACTCTATACTTGAACAGATTAATATTGTAGTGATTGGGGAATCCTCCTCTTGGTAGTCGGTTTGACAAAGAAGCTGTTTGAGTGAAGCATATATCGCACTTATGGAATATGAAGAGAATGTGGGTTGTTCGCCACAATGGGCGTGGCTTGGCCCTTCTTAATCGTGAAGGTTAGAACTGGTGGCACGAAGGAATGTAGTTCGTCTGAGCACTTTCCACTGATATAGCGATAAAGCAGCGAGAGTCTTACGACGTTTCGTCTGTGAGGAAAGAGGTTGTAGGGTGGAAAATAATTTGTCACCCACAAGGACGCAGAGGCGCTTTTGGACTCTTTCGCGACTGGAAAGGAAGGACTGGGCAGCTCCTTCCCAGCAGCACTCTATTTTAGGCCTGATCGTCTCTGTCTGTCTTTATGTCTCTCTCCCCCCATCCCCTCTCTCTCTCTCTCTCTATATATATATATATATATATATATATATTTGGTTGGATAGATGTGAGTTTGTGACCCTGGGTTTCACGCTTTAGCGATCGTCAGACAAACTGATTAATGTTTTTAAAAATTTGGGTTTATGTAGATTGCGTGTATTGGTGTTATTGTGGAAGTGGTGGGGGAAATTTCGTCGTTTTGTCATTCATCGTACTAACGCAAACAACGATGTATGCAGACACACATACAAATATGTTAGCTCTATCTCTGATATTGAGCTCTTTCTAATAAGTACCGCGCATATAATATATAAATAATTGTACATATTTATATTTATTTATATTTATATACACTTTTCACACACACACACACACATATATATATATATAGAGAGATAGATAGATAGATAGATAGATAGATAGATAGATAGATAGATAGATAGGATGTTTCACAATTGTTGAAACAAAGCAAAAGCCCCTCAGAAGGGGAGAGCTCGTGGAGCATGTGGCCTTTTGTTGTGGGGGAATTTGAATTTATTGCATATAATTTTAGTGAAACAAAGTACTAATATTAAACGTGATGAAATTAATATATTGAATATTATCAATGATAACACTTTTAATCTGCATAATAGCCTTTTAAATAATGACAATAGGTATTTTAAAGTCACTCTAACGTCTAAGCTAATAGGAGTTGCCAGGTAGCTAATTTCGCCCGACTATCGCGAATTTTAGACCTACATATGGCATATAAAACGCAGGGGAATTTTAAAAGGTATTTTTAGTCAAAAATAAAGTGCGCCTTATATATACCGTCAAATACGGCAATTTAAATTATTATTCAAAATAACCCACATTAAATATTACTCACCGCAGGAGAAGGTAGCTTAATGTGAATATAGTGAATTAATATGAGTATATATTTTATTATCATAATAAAAACAAACATTTAATTTAAATTAATAAATGAATACATCTCATTCTTTTAGTGCGGCCTTGTTCTCAATCGCCGTAACAATTCAATGATTAAATAATGGCAATAGGTATATAAAAGTCACTCTAACGTCTAATAGGAGTTAGCAGGTAGCTAATTTAAGCCGACTATCGCGAATTTTAAAGCTACATATGGCATACAAGACGCAGGGGAATTTTAAAAGATACTTATAGTAAAAATAGTGCGCTTATATGCCGTCAAATACGGTAAGCAGTATTGATTAGAGTAGCGAGAGGCTTGACAATGAGGACGAAGCAACACTAGCTCAGATATCAAAGCAAAAATCAATTCTTGGTCGGATTTGACTCTTGTAAAGATGGTTTACTTTTAAGCGGTCACCTCTTACAAAAAGGGGTCATTGAGAAGGTTAAGATTGTAGTGGTCCAGGAAGCATCCTCTCGGGAGTCTGTGTCACAAAATAGCATTTCTGAAGAAGAAGCTGTCTGAGTAGAACTTCCTCCTTACTAATGGAATAGGAAGTGACTTTGAATGAATTAACGCTGTGTACGCGGCATAGCGAGTCCTAGCTGTGAAGGTCTGCATAATAGCCTTTTAAATAATGACAATAGGTATATGAAAATTACTCTAAAGTCTAAGCTAGTAGGAGTTGGCAGGTAGCTAATTTCGCGAATTTGAAACCTACATATGGCATATAAGATACGGGAATTTTAAAAGATATTTTTAGAAAAAAAAAATAGAAAAAGAAAAAGTGCGCCTTATATGTCGTCAAATACGGTAAGTCATAGAAAGCCCAAGTATAAGACCCGACTGTCTCAATTTGACATAAAAATTTGAATTAAATGTTCCTTGGGTTTTCAAATTATTTATATGAAACTGGGATTTTATACGGTTACCTAGCAAATAAATATTTGTTCTATTTCCGTTATGAATATATATATATATATATATATATATATATATATATATATATATATTAGACATTTTGACGGTCGTCTCTGAATATAGAATCCAGAGGTTGGCAGTGAATATTTCGAAGACAGTAGGAAAGCGTTGTTCAGGTTAGCAGTTGATATTTCGATAAAAGTAGCAGAGCATAGTTCGTCCATTCGATTCTCTTCGCCTGACAAGCTAGATTCGGGTAGAGTGAACAAAAAAAATGCCGCCTTTATACACGACAGATTGTATGTTGTACGTCTTCTGATTGGTTAACATTCTATTGGTAGACTATAAAGTGAGTTGAGTCATTTTGACTGGCTCACTAGTTACATAATATATACAAAAAACTGCAACAATATATATATATATTTATTAAAGACATTTTTATTTGTGTTTAACGTTGTTATTTTATAGATACAAGTATTTAAGCAAATGCTCTGTTTATGATAAACAGTATTAAATAACATTTACCGGCCTGAATGTCGAAAATTTTCATAGAAAATATTCGTTCATTTGTTTACATTCGAACCTGCATCCTATACGGAACCGTCATTCATGGAAGATTGTGCCTTGACCACTCGTAAATTGACCTTATAGTGAACAAGTTCATGGTGTTATAAACTACAATCTTCCATGAATCTCGTACATTCATATGATGGTCTGGCGTATCGAATGTAAACAAACGAATAATTTCTTAACATATGAAAATTTCTCGACATCAGGTTAAGAAATGTTATTTCATACTGTTTATCATAAACAGAGCATTTGCTTAAATACTTGTATCTATAAAATAACAACGTTAAACATAAATAAAAATGTCTTTAATAAATAAATTGTCAGACCTCGTCCATTTCTTAACATATATATATATATATATATCAATGGTGTCTTCTCTTAAGAACTTCAAATTGTTATTTTTTTCTAACACGTTCTTACACTCTCTGCCATTGCCTTTTGAATTTTTGCAACTCGGAACAATTTTCGTTGACACTGTTTACAGCCTTACACAAAGTTAACATAAGCTAATTTCTAATTATAGAAATTACAAACATGAAAGTCTAATG